>JAZHYW010062861.1:0-114654 GCA_037355805.1 Ixodes ricinus
GCACGTTTTTCTGACTGGGAGACAACGACGCTTCGTGAAACGTGATCTTGTGCCAGATAATAAACGTATGTCATCGACAGCTTAAGGAAACGTGGTGCTTGCAGTTTACTGTGTTCCGCATTTCTAGCTTCGCGTGATTGGTCCTTGGCGTTCTTAATGGCAATGCCGAAATATGATTGGCCGCCGAGCATTAATGGGTTGATCGCAGTAACCACTTATTGCGTTTCTTAAGAGCTGTCAGGACTATAGTCATTTTGCGCGATCTAAGGGAGCAGCTATATCTCTAAAAAACTACATTATAAATTTATCTATGTTCATTAGGTTCCTTTCCTTTCTTTTTTTTGTGAACCCGCGGAAAAATGTACAGTAGAGATTTATTCACGTTATTCCTATGAGAAGTCGGTCCTAAATAACATTTGTTTCTTTGTTTCTTCGTGTTCTGGTAATAACTAAAAAAAGGCCAACAGTTATATATTTTGCAGTTACTTACATTTTATTTCTTATTCTTACCACAATATGACATGTTATGCCATTGCACTATTTCGATACATGCTTATATAACCTAAAATACATAAGGATGTATAAGAGATTGCATTGGGGGTATCATGGCGTGCCATATTGTTAGTCGTCATTTAGCAATGCGCGCTCAGAGCAGGTAGTTTCTATTTATAATCTTTCAAAAACAAATAAAACGATTAAGAGGAATGCACAACTTTGTAGGTTCAAAGTACGTTTTACGCACTCGTGATCGTTGTTCTTGAAGACGGTAAATGGAAGCTTGTCCAGAGCATGCGCTGCGAACGACCAACAACGTGACCCCACCGTGAAAAACTCCCTATGATCAGAACACTTCTAAGATCCGGGACTGGGGGCCTTTCTATGCGTTTAAAAACTAAGTAAGATTTTAGCTTATTTTTTTAAACGTTTGTGTTGTGTGAAAGTTTGCCATTTGAGGACTCGCCACAAAACAAATGACGCAAAGGCATTCCGTATGTTCTCGCCCCTCTTTGTTTTTGAGGAGGGTGCTTCCTAGACCGTCCCAAAGCTGCTCCTCATTCCAGCCGAAAGCACATTACACGCCGCTTTATGTTTTGAGATGATTTATCTTGACAGCCCCGTCGACATACATAAACATCAAAGTTTGCATCGAAGCAAACCCAGATTATGCGGTTAGATTGATTTGTAAGCAAATTTGTTTATTATTTACTAAACACCGCGTAATACTTGAATAACAAAAATCGACAACATAATGTAAGATATACCATCTAGTGCTTAACGCAGGTGTAGCACCAAAATTACGAACCATGCAATTCTTATTGAATCGAATGAAAAAAATTCTTACTTTTTCAGTTATCTGTTTTTGCGAATGTCCAATTTATGGGTTTTCAATCATTAAAGTCACAAGAATAATAACCGTACTCCACTCTCGAGCTCATTTGTAACTGTTTTGGTCGTTACATTTCACTTACCTTCTTTTGTGCATTAGGTCTTCCTAGAGGATCTTTGATTGCAACGAACAATGTTTAATTATACTTAAAAACAACAAGAATGTCTTTTGGTGGAACGTTCTTTCTATTTTACTATGCCACAGTAACGCCACAAGAGATTTTGAGACCAAAAACACGACAAAAATCAGAAGACGCATAATAGGGGTAGTTTGACGACGTAAACAGATGGGATTGCAAACTAAAAAGGCTGGAATGAATGACTCAAAAATAAATCTTTTCACGAAAAAAGAAAAAAAAACTGAGACGAAATTGTGTGCTACCGAAATCAAACTGCCATTGCATGGATGGTCGTGTCCTATTTTTAATGCCTACTTGCATTAATCTGTGTTTTGTTTAGCTTTAGCGCAAATCATTGCGTAGATTGGTCTGTGATTTTTTTTTTGCGTTTCTTGAGTTGAGTAAATACGCCAGACTATATAATTTAAAATCAAGTATGCGCACTTTTGAGCGAAGCATTTTTTTATTTACTGCCTACTGTGCTTACTTAACTCTCCGAAGTTCGGTGCATGTAGTAAATTGCAACTCTTCTTACATCAAGGAGAGAGTATTTGCTAGCCATGTTGAATTCTAATAAATATATTGGCCATTACTAAAACTTGTCTAGGGAGTTGAGTGTTGTATGCTTCATCAAATGTATTGTTCTTAAGCAGGTTTTATTGTTTTCTTATGTGTGAGTTTAAACAGAGCGTTTAGTGCCTCGCGATACTCTATTCGATAATGGCACCTGCCATTTTCTTAACAAGGCTTGCAATTTTGAAGCTGTGTGGCAAACAGTAGATCATTGACAATACCGCCGCATTATGGAAATTATGTAAAATTATGCGATGTGAATTGGGGTGAAATCAATGTCAATAATTAAAAATAGTAATGCAACGCGAATGCCAACGACAATATTGCATTGCAAGATATATAATTCCCTTAACTGTGGGCTTCTGCATAGAGTAGTGAGCAGCACTAGAAAAATCCCCATATGTATATATAGATATTTCTAGTAAATGATATATTATAATGCATCTTTAGATTAGTGTCGTGCAACATGTTGTTAATGTATCGCAGTATTATGGTCGCGCATGGAATATCGCAATCAGACATTCACTATATTAAATAGCTGTTCCTACATCAGTACAAGATGATGCGGGCATAACGCAGGATTTTGGGTTTGTGAGTGATTTTTCTCAGTGAGATGCAGCCGTGACATTTAATTATGGCTTATTTTTAAAAACAAGTTTTAACGCAGCATTTGTTTCATAAATTCTTACTTTTTGGTTGCGCTACATTCACCCCTCTTAAACCATCTTCTTTAAGTCATATTATCACTACTTATTTTAGCACTAGCTGCGACTTAGTCTTCTTTTCTGTCGAGATTAACTCCAGTCAGGCCTTAGCGCCAGGTGAATGAGATGTCATTAGCCAGATGGATATCCCCCAAATGACCATATATCTTGCCTTGTCCTATACCGGAAGAGTCTCTTGTCGTTTTAATTATACCTTACAGGAAATTTCAAATATTATTTATTGGAGGTAGTACTGCAATATATGCAATGCTATTCACAACATACACGCTTCAAATGCAAATTGTTGTTTCCAGTTGCACAAGCCCGCGTGAAATTTCTCCTCGTTTTTTCATCGTTTTCTCGGCTTAAATGCCGACCTGAAAAAAATGGTTTCTGTATGGCAGAACATCCGTCCTCCAATCCATTTTTCGTTCTCTATCGCGGTTCTCGGTGCCACTCTTTTAGAAAAGACGAGCCTTGGAAAATAATTAAGAAGTCGTGCGAATAGTAGTATTTTTTTGTTGTTGTTCAGTCTTGAAAATAGCTTAGTGAAAGCCTTCATGTTTCTGGAAGAAGACTAGTTTTGTGAGGGCGTTTGAAAGGGTGTCAGTGCGAGGCGGGCGTGAGTGACAACGACGATGGAGCTGAAACCTTGTCTTATCGTATTCAATCACTGCGCGTTAAAACTTAGGTTTCTTTACTTATAAAAAAGCCTATTTTGACACGCAAATTTGAGACAATTTCTTATGATCATCTTGGACTTGTGTTTTTTATTTTGTTTATAAGAACCCGTCTAGCAGCCTGAATCAAACAAACGTCAACCCAAGACGATACATCAGCAAATGGCACCTGGCTGGTTCCCTTAAGACTCTGCTTTCTTGAGCGTAGTAATTTAGAGGTGTGGCACGAAAGACTTCGCCCATCTACAAACTGTATATTTTGTTCCCGCAAAAATATCTACTACCTTAATATTTTCTGTTTCTTCAGGACGTAATGTAAACTTTCTTTCGACATTGAACGGTTGCCGTCCTTCGTCTTTATATTTTCGGGTTGTAGTGAGCGAAAAACGATGTTGCAGGAAGACCTACTGGATCGTAGTTGTTTTCAGAATACGTCTGCGGAGTGAGTACATATCAGGAATTATCACTCAATACCCGCTTACGTTTAATCGATCTCTAATCATGACTGGTCTTTCTTCGAGATGATCGGTCATTTTGGTGATAACGGCACTTGCTGTTCCGGTGCAGCGCCGAGGGAAAGACGCAACCTCAAATCAGTTCAAAGAATTTCTAAATAAAAACACAACAGCCGTTGGAATGATGATGGAAGTTAAACATTTCGTCGTGGATTGTTCTGTCGCCTTTTCTTTTACGCTTAACTCATGAGATCATACGTATAAATGCAGTGGTGGGAAGTACTTCAAGTACGTTGTGGCAAGTACTACTGTAATGATAAGTTCAGGAAACGTGTACTTTACTCGAAGTACATTCTCTGAGTATGTACTTGTACATTACTTCGACAGCATTTTTTCTAGTACTTTCGAGGAAAGTTACAGACTCTGACTTCGACTGTACACTCCGCAGATTTGGTTTCGTTAAATTTGCATCATCGACATGGCGCTTTGTCAACTCAATGAAATACCGGGAGGGATACTTCACTCTTGCCAGAAACGGGAGACAAGCAGCGTATCACTCCCTTTGATTCGTGGGGGCAGCTTTCGGTTGCGACTCTATGAACTCTCCCGTCGTCTCGGCCGGTCAGCGCAAGCGAGAGGTTGAAACCATCAGTGAGATGGTGTCATCAATTGAGTATGATGTGGCACCTGAGACTGTGGTGCGGAAAAAGTAAATTTGCAAGTCGAAGTAAAAGACATCAAAGGAGCACGACTACAATGTTTGGGGACATTCTCTTAAGTCTTTCGCTTTATCTGAAAGTTACCGTTAATTCATGATACCGCAATCCCAGATGTCGCATCATCGATTGACTAGCACCAAGCTCGCTGGTACGCTCACTGTTTTATTCATCAAGGGGATGACATGTGGGTGATGATTGGCTATGGAGGCATCCGGGGTTGACGTCATGCATCTGTCGTAGTGCGCTGAAACCCATTGGGTGCAGCGATCCAGTGCGAGAGCGCAAATATCAGAATGAGGGACTTCTGAGTTTGGCATCCATCTCGTAGAAACATCACTATCATCTGCTTATTACTATGACTTTGCAGATTATTTTCCGCGGTTTGCGAAAATACGGTCATGCGCCCATGATTACCCTGGGATAATGGATTGCAGTTAAAAATCCCTGTGTAAGGGAATGAAAAGGCATCATGAAAGATTGTGTTAAAATACATGTACTTTACTTTGAAAGTACATTGTATTTATAGTACTTACTTCAAGTACGTTGCAGCCTGTGTACTTAACTACTTTACTTAAAGTACATCCCATCTCATTTACTTTGTACTTTACTTGAAGTACCTTTTCAGATGTACTTTACCCAACACTGTATAAATGTAACACGCAATAATATTACGAAACATTTTGTGATATCGTTATGCATACGAGTATAATTTTTAAGCCTAAAAACGCTGGAAAGAGGTTTATCATGCGATTCACAGGGAGCAGAGTGGCACAAGAGGCTTCTATAGATTCATTCATTGCAGCGCAGAGTGTCGTTTACAGAAGTCGCATTGGTCTGGTTTGTTTAAACGTTTTGTCACGATCGCTGTACTAGCAGACGAAATATTCCGTGAAGCTTAACAAGAAATTGCCTTAATTAAATATTCTGCCAAATAAAAAAAAAAGATATCACTTGTTTCTTTGTTTTTTTTTTCATCTTTGTGTTTTCTACGAGCAGCCCTTTTTGATTGGCTTGCGAGCATACAAGACGTTTTGTACCCATACAATACGCAGTTTCTACCTACCTGCCACCTCCTTTCCTCGTTCGCGCGGCTGCTACACCATCACTCGCACGCGCTATGACGCCAACCCAAATGCTGCACTCCGTTGCTGACCCACTCACCGATGTCTATGAAATGGTTCGACCAACGCCAACTCGAGCAAGAAATGTCCATGAAGTGTTTCTTTAATTGAAATCTATCGTTTTGTAAATTATCTGAAGCACTGAACACGTTCTGCACAGTCTACGGGGCTATCAGCTTCTGCTCTGCTCTGGCGTTGTGGTAAAACAATTCCAAAACAAAACTTCCAAAATTCAGAGTTGCGCGCGCCGTGTTAAACTAGTGTAAGGAAGGCACGTGCAAGGAAATCAAGCTTGAAATCAGTGTCTATCAAAATTTATTTTCCTTTCAGTTATACTGACAAGGCGATAAAGCCATTTAGACGAAACTGTCAATTAACATTTGTATCGTTCGATGCATAAGAAACGGCGGAGACAAGTTGTGTGTGTTCAGCAGAAATTGCTTAATATCGTGCACCTCCAGAACGCACCTTTAAAGAACGGGCTATAATATGGCAGCTTTAGGCAGAGAAAGAAAGCTTTGCTCTTTCATCAACACAAAAAATAAAAATAAACTTTTTTCTTTATTAAATGCATGGGTAAAAAAATTTTCTTCTCAGCCCCCCCCCCCCCCCCCCCCCCGATTAGACGCAAATGGCAGCGGCGACATATGCGAAGAACATTTATAGAATCTGAATTCCCGCGCAAACCTACCTTGAGGGAGATCCGGTGTAATTTTCCATATAATATATGGACCGTAATAAAATTATGCAGGCTAGACTGGTGAAAAACACTAGGTATTTCAAGTGCACTGTTTGTTTCATTAAAGTGTGCATTATTATGCCTTAGGGATTCCTTTTTTCCAACATCAAAAATACAATTTGACTGCGAAAGGCTTAAAAATATTGCGACCATCCCACACCACAGTAACATGCTTAGAATTCAGCGACTCTCAGAGTTCACAAAAGTCAACACAAGCGCAAAGTCGTTGTTGATTTTGCAAAACTGCGTCCTTCAGTTATTTTAACCTTACGGCGCCTCAACAGCGTAAATATCTACGTCAAGCGTTCCTGGTCTTGTGTCACAAAAAATAAATAAATTATATATATATATATATATATATATATATATATATATATATATATATATATATATATATATATATATATATATATATATATACATACATAAAGAGAAAGAGAGAGAGAGAGAGAGAAAGAGAAGTAACGCGAGCCAAGTGGTGCGTTGTGGCGTGTTCCCCACGGCGATTTTCCTTCCGTCTCTGCTTCTGAACATCATGCGTAACTGCGGCACTGCCAGAAAGGGAAACAGCCATTGCGAGTCCCGGGCAACCTTTCCTGCGAACATGGCGGGCATTGCGATTCCCAGCAAACATTTCTTACAAGCATTGAGACCGGAAAAACAAACACGTATGCAAAAGGGCCGACTACGCCAAAGAGAAAAAAAAGATCGTTTGAAGAAAGAATTAAGGCGTGCAATACAAGACAACAAAAACAGAATAATACCACGACTCTCGAGAATGTAGTAGTGGTCGTCAGCGCTATAAAACAAATCCCGAGAATCGCAGCAAGAGCAGCCGTAATCGATTGCCGGAGCGAACCAAATCTCCGCCTAGGAATCCATGGCCCTTTCGCCGTTCATTTTGCCGGTGTACGCCGTTCTGGACACGCTATGGTTTCTTCGGGAGCCCTGAGGCTTTGTCTAGCCTTCGTGCCTTGTGTTTCTGGGTAGTTTTTCTTTTCTTTATTACTTATTTAACTCATTCAAAATCTTCTTTTTTTTTCTTCCAAAAACCTTCTGACGTCACGTTACGTTACACACACCCGCAGCATGTGTCCAGCTCATTCGCGGTTCTCTGCTCACCGGGCTTTGTAGGCATGATACAGTTTTACTTCGTTTCAGCTTAGCCAAATGGACCAATCAGATAGCGTCACAAGTGACAGTCACTAGGCCTTTTCTGTTTATGATTGGTCCTATTATGATCGAACACGTACACTCTAAGAAAAGGGGGTGTACACGGGTACTCCTCTGTCCCATATGTAACTCTCCAAAACTACATTTCGTCGTTCTGTTCACAGACGTCGAGCTGCCGGTACCAACTTTTACAAGTGGCTTGATAGCTGTTGGATATAACGTACTAAATAGCTAATGTGCGTATCAAAGACAAAAAAAAATACTGTGGTTTCGCAGCAGGGCCAAAACAACCTTGATTGTCTTAATGTAGCCTTTAATGCGTACATTAGCTATTTTAATAAGTTGTATCGCTCGACTATCAAGCCGTTCGTAAAAGTTGGTATCGCCAGCTCGACGTCAGTGGATGTAGTTTTTAGGAGTTACATATGGGACAAGGGGAATACCCGTGTACACCCCCTTGATGGTCCGCTTTTCACGCTGACTGATTGATTCCATTAGCTCGTAGCGTCGGCTGCGTTTTGTCTTAAAAGACAACTCCGCTGAAAATGTTTTTTTTTTTTAGATATGGGATTACGGTTGTTTTTGGCTCAAGCAGTGTTCCTAAGTCACGAGGTATATAGGGTGGTCCAAATCACCAGGCTCGACCTAAAATGAACCGTAAAAATCGACACTTGCACGTAGCAGTCTAATCTTTTCGTCAAAAGCCTATTTCCCAGAACGGTTTTTTTTTGTAAATTTACCAAGCGTAGCTCTCTCTCTGTAAAAAATAAGGCCAAGAAACTTGCAAGAGTCCGTGGCGGGCAGTGACACGGACGATGGGGGTCCAGTAGCAGGATGTTTGGCGTTCACATTGATAGATGGCGCTACCTCCTTATCGCGACTGCTCGTGACAACCGTAGTTGATTGAAATTAACATAATCCTTTTGAAATGTACCTTCGGTTAAAAAAATAAATGCGGACAATAAAAGCAATACTTAAAGTACAAAAACGCCTCTGCATAACGACGGCGCTTTTGCTGGCAACGGATTTCGTCTGCGTGTCGTATGCTTTCTTTCGCTGGTCGGCTGAACCTTCGGACGCTGCTCCAGACGCCGTCTATCAATACGAACGCCAAACACACCCCGCTACTGGAATTGGTTGTCTGTGTCGTTGCCCGCCATAGACCCTGGCAAGTTTCTTGGCCCTATTTTTTACAGAAAAAGAACTACGCTTTGTAATTTTACAAGAAAAACCGACCTGTGAAATACACCTTTGACGAAAAGTTTAGATTTCTACGTTTTCAGGCGTCGATTTTTACGGTTCATTTTAGATCGAGCCTGGTGACTTGGACCACCATATATATATATATATTTTTTTCGATATTGCGTGTAGTTTTATAAATATCACGGCTCGACATTTGGTTTTGGGAGTCCACGGAAAAACCAAAAATATCTGCTGGAGGGATGGTAACACTGATTATCAGCTCTACGGACTCGACGTAACGTCAACATGGCGGCCTGATGGTGCTGCGGTACGCAGTACAACCAATCAACCGTAGCTCCGCTGCGGCGTTACGCCAGGAGGTTGCTGCGCCAGTGTTGCTTGACTAAAAGCTAACTCACTTGCCTCCCTCTAAAAAGCAGCTGGTCGCATCTTTAAAATCGGTTTTGGTGGAGTGCGCGGTATCACTTTGGTGTAATATTTCGGCTCCGATCATATGTCGTGTTACTAAAGTGACACCAGTCATTTATTTCGATTTCGTTTTCGACCGAAGGTGCCCTTGAAAGTAAGACAAAATAGAGCTTTTTTTTTTCTTGTTTTTTTAACATCTTAGCGCTTTTTTATGCGCAGCGCAAGTTCGTCTGCTTTTACGAAGGTTCTGGTGCTGTCAGAACCCCGCCGACCTCTGATTGGCTGCGATTGAAAGAATAGTGAGTAGACCTCAAAGCAGCTTGCTTTGAGTTGTACCTATTATCCTAGAGTGAGAGCCAATCAGAGCTCGACGTTCTGACGTCACCACAACCCCTGCAAAAGAAGCAGACCAAATTGCGCTCCGCATTCTCCGTTTACACTCTAAGTCCTACCGCAGCCAACGCTACAACCTGATGGAGCCAATCCGGGTTTCCTATCACCGCCTGAAACAATAGTACACGCAGAAAAAAAAAGCAAAATCGCTGCGCATTTACTGTGCGCAATTGGTTTCGTCGATGAAAGCATTAACATACAAAGACCACGAGCACCATGACGATGCACTTTTGGAGCTGCCTGATGGGTTCCATCTCGTTGCTGCGTCCGCTGTTGTCGGGCCTAAAGTGAAGCGGTGAATAGACCTTTGCAAAAATCGCCTTCTGCGCGCTCGCTTCTTCGTCTGCTGGGCAGTGGAACACCTTCTGAGCATGCGTTGTTGCTCCGCTGTGCGGTATATCAGACCCTGCGCATGCGTCCACAGCTCAGGGACTCTGCATTTTTCTCCCGGGTGATAAGTGAGGCAAAGGTCTTCCTTGATGCTTCTTTTTAGAAGTTACGACAACTAAACGAATGACGAAACCATTTGGGTTACGACTGTTTTCAGCTAACGCAATGTCCCTAAATCGAGACGTTACCTTTTTTTTCGACATCGCGTGTAGGAACACAATGGCGCCATTCAGTTTAATCTACTGCTGTGCGCCGCCATTCGCTTTCTAAGATCTGCACCGTCACGCAGTCGGCACTTCAAAAAATGTCGCTACTTGCAGAAACCTCATGTCTGAGAACTTTAATCGCTTGTACTAAGTTTTTGAGTTTTCTTCTTTTTTTTTTGTTTGTCCACGAGCAATCAGAAAAATATAAATATGACGGTAATACAAAAAAGCGCCTTTATTTCTGGATTATTTTCGACAAAGAGAAACGAATGCCGCGTGACTCGTTGACACCTTTGACTCCCCAACAGGGCAATATGCGTTCCCTGTCTCGCCTTGTCTTGGCCTTTTTTCCCGTGCACTTTGAATCTATTCTCGGACATAACCTGTCGTTTGCTCGTGACGAGAGTCACATTGTGGGGTTTCTATTCCCATTAAAGCGTACAATATTTCGTTTAAAGCTAACGTCATATTCCTCACAAAGTTAAAAATGACGCACTTGTGAATATTTATTCGAAATTATACTATGTATTTTTACTCCGACGTCGGTACCATTTATTTCCACGACCTGGAGTTTTCTTGTGAATATATTTGCCGGGGAAACATACATTCAGAAGGCCGAATACATTACTGCCCGTGATCCAACCGTCTCTCTTTCACGAAACGTCTTAAAAGATTTGCACCCTTTTCAGCGTTTGCTTTGAATCTCATAATAAGAATCAAAGCATAGGTAAGCCGATGCGGCATGATGTTTGTTTACAAGATATATCTTCGTGGACGCTTTCGATGAAACACCGATTTATTATGAAAACCTGACTTCGTTGCTGACATAATGACAGCGCCGAAAGACAATGTAGACAATGCATCCAGAGTCAGGACAGTGATGAAACTGGTCTCCAGAGTCAGGACTGGCTGTAAGAGTGCTCATGACTCGCTTTAATGCTTTGAATCGCGTTAGCATTCAAAACACTTTTTTCCTGAAAGGTGCGTGAGTCTGCGTAATGAAAATATTCACACGGACAATGCGAAATGGAATTGTATTCCTCAGTATTTCTCCACCCATTTTCTTTGTCGAGAAGATTTTTGCGTAATAGTTTTGGTTGAAAATGTTTCTAGATCGCAATTAATCTCTTATGTGCGCTGTTCAAAATCATAGGCGCGGAGGTATGCTTTAGTGTTAATGATTAGGTATGGCGTCAGTAACTATAGAAGTAGAAATGTTGACTGAAAGTTTGAGTTTTCTATAAGACTTTTTGTTTTGTTTTGTTTTGTCAGTGTTTTGCCAGAAACAGTATGATTTATGTTTCCTCGAAATCACAACAAATTTCACTGTATTCAGAGAAAACTAAGTAAGAAATAGCAGGTTAATGTTTCTACAACATATAATTTAGTACATAAACTAAGATTTAGCTAAAATGAATGCATTTTGGGTAGAAATAATAATATGAGATTCTTCGCGCTCGACCCTTTATTAGGAGGAAAATAAGGAGCCAGGAAATGTATATAATATCCTTCTTTATTTGATTTCTTTGCATAGTGTAGAAAACAACACAGCGGGACAAAGTGTTATTAGATTTCCACATTAAGTATAAACCATCATCGCGCGTATTAGAGAGCGATCAAAACGCGCAAGATATTAAATATATTGTTTACGGAGTAAAAAGAAAAAGAAAGTTGTTCCTATATTTTTTTCATACACCAGGTGTCTAACAACTTAGGACGTTACAGCATTATTTGTTTGTCTTCTTTTTTCCTTCTTAATATTGTTTTTCTGGAGGCGTAAATAATAAACACCATCGTGACGAGACAAGTTTATGTAGTCATTTACTAACACGGCATTAACGGGAGGTACAGACATTCAATATACGAATACACAATCAACCATATATGATAACGTCAGGAAATCAAGATGGAAATGCGTCGAGCTCTTTTCTTGATTGGCCCTGCCCCGGCGCTCGGATGCATCAACGTGCAGGAGCAGTCGACCGTGCGGAACCTCTTTATCGAGTCCGAGGCCGGCCGTGTACGCGACACAGACCCACTTTACTGCCACCCCACCGATAGGTGTAGGAACGACCCTGACTCGACAGCCTGCGACTACGAACAAAAATTGACAAAATCGGAAGGGGTTAAACCCGGACGTGTTTGGACTCCTGCGCCACCGGCATTCGGAGCACGGTTGTTGTTGACTTTGCCGCTTGTCGGTGGTGTACAGCGGGGAAAGGACCCGACAGGTTTGAAAGCAAACGTGTTCTTCGTTTGGGTCGAGCAGTTGGTGTAGATGCTGGTTTAGACCAGAGAGAAAAGGGAGGTGGAGAGGTGAATAATTGTAGAAAACGCTTACGTTGATATTCAGTAAGAGTCACTCTAGGTCATTGTAAATGAGGTAGGTATTTGAGTAATATAAACAGCGCGCTATTTAGGTCACCTTTACAAATAATTTCAAACTGGTTTGCGAGAAACAACTAGTTGGAAGGCATAATTTGTGAATAGCGCGTGAAAGATGTTTCGGTATTATAGTTTTTCATTCCAATTCATAATGCTAAAAATTAGTGTCGTTAAGAATGCTGAAATGTTTTTAGTATCAACGGATTTTTGGGATTACTGGAAAAGGGAAAAATTTCTCGGACTGAAACGCTCTAATACGATTAATTAATCGATATCACGGTGTCAAGAAATAAGGCTTAAATGTTATGAAATTAGTTTAGAATGCATGAATTCTTGGATACTTACTACTTTCGTAATCTGAATATTCAATATTTTCGTAATATTTAATACTTCCGTAATTAATTTCGCTGTTGCTTATTAAAAGCAGAACCATTCTCTAAGTGAAAAGTTTACGCAGTTTGTTTGCCAACTGACTGCGTTTACATTACTCACCTTTTGCCGTGTTTTAGTTCTATATCCCCCGTGCAATTCTTATTTTATACTTTTGATGCAGCTGCTACGTCTAACCAACAAATTTTACATTAAATGTTTGTTCAATAATGGACATGTAGTCATGGCTTAAAGGTACATTAAAAACAATTTGGAAGTTCAGTTTAACGATTGATATATGGCAGGTGTCTTCCATATAATGTTAGGGTCCTTTTAGCCCGTATTTACACTTGCGCGCCACACAAGTTAATTTAACAGGTCTGGCAATAATCATACCGGGACCAATAAAAGCGACATCCAAGACTGCGGAAAGATCCAGCTTTTTAGTGACTTGGATCGTTACGTCAATGTAGGATTCTCAGGTGGTTGGCCGAAGTGAACGGAGACTGCTCGTCTTCGTTTTTGACTGTGAGGTTTTAAAGAAAATCAATAAAAACGAAAACCACATAAATTTTGTCAGAAACAATTACTACAACATACATATTTCAGTCTGCTGGTGCGCGGACTGAAAATACGCAAAAGTCGAATGTCTTTCATTTTCGAATAATGGGTGGGGACTGACTTTAAAAGCGTTTAATCCGGCAACAACATAAGATTTTTTTGCTGATACGAAGAAAACAGAAATGGTGCATCATTGTGTTTTGTTCGTATTGTCATGCGATCTTTGGTGCCACGCGCGAAGAAACAATTTCAGGCTGACGCGCTGCAGTTCCCGGTATTTCTTCAAGTCCTAGTGAAAAAAGCTCTTCTCAGATCTCGTCTAGCACTTCCCGAGATTTCCTGCACATCCATCCAGCCTTTCATCTAACGATACCTTCCTGCGCATATGGTGTACGGAAGTTTCTCCCTTTCGTACTTTACGTAGTCTCCCTTTCGTACTTTGCGAAAAGAGGAGACTGCGTTTCGCTATCACGGGAACTGGACGTGTTGTTTTCCTGATTTAAATCTTCATGGTTTAAGTTTGGATATCAATTCAGCCTCCAATTTATTTAAGACAAAAATTGTATCTTAAGCACAGCTGTTCGTCCCATCACGTCTTTTATCGGCTAACCGCCGAAACGACAAACCTTTTATGAACCGGGACCTTTCGAGCTTTGATAAGCAAAATAAATCGCTTGTTTCGTCAATATTGCAAATGCAGGAAACTCACAGTCTATTTCAAGATGAAAGAACTAAGTAAGGTAATAACAAAAACAAAGCGCAAGTTACAGTATATGTATGAAGGAGCATTATCTGAAAATCTGAAACGGAACCGTCAGGAAGTTTGGAAGTATGTAAAAACCAGAAAAACCCTGGTGTCACTATTCCTAACGTAATAGATGGTATTAATTATTGCTCAAACTTAGGCAAAGCTGCAAGCTTCAATGTATATTTCTAAACGGTATTCACAAAGCCGGTCAGTGTAATTAGTGGTTTCCAAAATAACAATGGGTTTCCGCACTTAAAAAACGTATATAGTCAGAACAAAGCATCACATTGCGGTTGCACAAAGTCAAGATAAATTCAGTGCCTGGACCAGATAGTATCTCGAACTTGAAAAACTGTGCCGCTTCCGTTGCTCCATGCTTGGCCGTTTTATTTAGAAAGTCCCTTGAACAGTTTGAGTTACCCTTTGACTGGAGAAATGCAAATGTAGTCCCTACACACAAACGTGGCGACAAATCCAAAACACATAACTGTAGGCCCATTTCATTGACAAGTGTTTCCTGTAAAACGTCAGAGCAGGTAATTTCTTCTAACCTAATCAGCCATCTACAACTACACTTTTTACCCGACACATTATGAATTTAGGACAGGATTTTCGTGCGATTCACAATTGATAGAATTCAAGCATGATATTGCTGCTTCCATAAACAGTGGCCATCAGGTTGGTTGTGTTCTCTTTTTGGAATAACGTAAAGCTTTTAATCCTGTATCCCACACTGTTATTGCAAAATCTATCTACCATCTATATTCCGGATGCATTTTTGAATTCGACCGAAGCCTATTTAGTTGGAAGAAAGTAAAAGGCGGTTCTGGATGGTGTCGTTTTGACAGATACTACTATGCTATCGGGTGTGTCACAAGGGTCCGTTTTGGGTCATGTTCTTTTTTTTAACTTTATAAATGATCTCGCTGCGATTGTTTCTAGTCACGTAAGACTATATGCGATGATTGAGGTGTTTACTGACACGGTAAGCACAGCACGTCACGGTCATGTGAAGCGGATTCCGAGCTTGAAGCAATTAAAATTGCTTAAATTTGATTTTGATGTCAAACATGAAAAATGTCTCAACTTCAACAAGGGCAATTTAATAAGGTTTACAGACAAAAGGCGACCTCTGAGCATATATTATTTCCTAGGTAATACAAGGCCATCTGTTGTAACAGGATATAAGTATTTAGAGGTCTTGTCTTTCAGCGAATTATTTTGGAACGCACATGTAAATTATATATCGTAAAATGCTATCCACACATTAAACTCTCTTAAACGCAACTTTTGGCAAGCACCCGTAAAATTTAGAGAAACGTTATATAGAACAAACGTGCGTTCAATTTTAAAATATGCTTGCACCGCGTGGGACCTTCACACCAAGTCAAGTATGCATGAGCTAGAGCGCATACAAAAACGAGCAGCGCGGTTTTTGTCGGGTCACTAATTTTTCTAAAACCTCATCTGCTATTTGTAAGGAGTTAGGGTGGCCATTGCTTGCTGACCGGCGGAAGTATCTGAGATTGTTTTTGATTTACAATGTATTTATATTTATTTATATCTTACAATATAAAGTGCTCGTAAGCATATCACACCAAGGCAATATGCACCATCCCTGCTATGGCTCACAGGTGTGAGCCGCAGTATTCTGTGAATAAATAAAACATTCAATGGCAAAATGTTTTTTATAAGAAACAATACATAAAAGAGCCAACTTATGTGTCGCCCCGTATCGACCATCCTCTGAAAGTCCGCGAGTGCAGTAGCAGAATAAATATATTTAAATGCGCATTTTGTTGGAGTACTGTAAACGAATGAAATAGACTACCGGATGAAATTGTCTCCTCTTCAGTTTCGTGTTTTTTAGGTTCTGCAGCGATTTTTTTTTGGCTAAGTGTCAATATCTGATTTTGATTAACGGTATGTTTGCCGATCTGTTGTTTTTATTTTGTTACAAATTTTTTATTATGTCATTATTTTCATTCCTCATGAAATTGGATCTCTTACCAAAGCGCACGCATATTTGCGATATATAACCTTATATTATATATCCAGTTTGTTTTAGTGTCTTCCCCTAAATTTAATGCCCAGGTAAAAGCGATGTGCGTATCTGAATAAATAAGGATTTGTACGCGAAGATGCGGGAACGAGGACATCGGCAAACGCCCCGGCGCGAGCCCAAGGCTCCGTCGCTTTTACGTCAAGACTCCTCGAACAAGATCATACTTGTGTCATGTCGTGGGTTAGTAATCCCGACGGCGTCCGGGTTAAGCCTATCACGATGTTCTGTCTCACTTAACAGCGACACCCAAGAAGTTTTGCACTTCGTGATGCGATTGCGCCGCTCGCAACACAATTGGCAATAAACGATGTCGTCAAAACATAAGTTTCATATATATAGTTGCGTCTGAAGGCGCGTGACTGCGTTGCGTTGACAAACGGCCGCGAGTCAACGCACTTTACATGAAGCAATCGATGATGCGCGGGTCAGCCGCGCTTCGTGTGAAGCGTGGCAACCAATTCAGGGAGTAGCTTGTTAAGCGGCATACAAAGCACGAATGTCCTGGTTTCTCGCAGTCGCAACGCACTCCAGCTGGTACGACGCTTTCAAACCACTAAGCGCCGCTACAGCACCCCGCGCCATCTACGCTCATGACCAAGAAATTCACCAAAACCAGAAGTTCACTTCTGACGTCGCCTCCATTTGAAGAGATGTATATGGCGGGAAAGCCAAACGTCAGTTTCGGTTTTGTTGATTAATTTTATACGAAATATTAACCTTTATAAAACTGCATGAAAACATTGGTCATATGGCCATGGCCCTAGAGAGTCGGAAAACAACCTCTTCCTAACAAGTTCGAAATCGTTTTCATGGTTTCCTTAATATGGAGGTGAACCATTATTTTCACTTTCAGTAATTATCGCTTAGAATTATTCGCTGACATTCGTAACCTAAAAAAACACGCGCTACTGGTCTTTTTTGTGTTTCTTTTTTTGCTTCACGCAATAGCATTGGCGAAGAAAAAATATCAAGAAACACGAACACCGTTTAAATCCTAAACTCGCAGCGAAGGGGTCACGGGATAGGCAGCCGATTACGTGTCGGTTCTGGTTCTGTGGCCTCATTTTATTCTTTATCTATATAAATGATATTGCAGACTCTGTAGATGGCGGGACTAGCATTCGGCTATTCGCTGATGATTGTGTTGTTTATAGAAAAATAGACTCTAATGGAGATCAAATTAAACGAAATAGCACTCTTCAAAACATACTTGAGCAGTGCGAAGAATGTAACATGCCCTTAAACTTACCCATATTAAAACTACTCCCCGTAACAAAACAAAAATAGTAAAAACATTTTCTTACTTTATTGGTAGCACCATAATTGGGGAATCAACGTAATTCCAATATATCTGCGTTACAATGACTAAAGACCTGAGTTAAGAAGCACACATTGCCAAAGTGTGCTCCACGGCATCAAAGACTTTATAGTTTCTAGGGCAAAAGCTACCTTTAGCACCAGTCAACGCTAAACTTAGTGTCTATGATACACTGATAAGGTCTTATTTGGAAAACACAAGTGCGATTTAGGAGTTGTAGACACAAAAGAACACTGAAGAAATGTAAAAACTTCAAGGACTAGCAGCAAGACTTACATGTAAAGGTACCGCCGATTAGGCAGCCCGTCACAAATGATAAATTTACTAAAATTGGGCACACTACCAACACACCGAAAACAACTCAGACTCAAGCTTTTATACTTACTCTATAACGCACATCTAAAAATTTACTTGTCTCCCTACTTACCACCTGCTTCACGTCGGAATAAGCACTTTAATCACGGTAGACCGCTAAAACCATACCTCAGCAACAAAAAAAAAAAGAAAAAAGAGGCCGCATCTCCACGTGGTGAATGATGTTGATTGGGGCGAAGGTCTGGTGGTGCTGATGATACTGATTTTATTGTTCATAGGTAGTGCTGATGGTGCTTATTTTTGTTTTATTTCTCATAGGTAGTGCTGAGTTCCGGGTTGCGTTTCGACTTCATTATTACTGCTTTATGGTCGGTGAAATACAGAGCCAGTGGTTCTCCTAGCGGATCAGCTTGGATCCGCTAGAAGCCGTGGGAACGCATCTCCACCGCTTAAGTCAGCGGTCCATGTCAGAAGGAGAATGTGTGGTATGGAAGGTGGTTATATACGCATTTGAGCATTTGACCGCAGCGCCCTCTCGTCTATAAACGTTGAGCAAATGCATGCAAAGCTTAACGCTATTATATACGCATTTGACCACAGCGCCCTCTCCTGTATAGACGTTGAGCGGCTACATGCAACGTTTCATCCATGACAGACAGATGGGATGGCAATCGATGTGAGCACGGACGCCGGACGGATGGACAAGGTTAGACCCCAAGGAGCTTCGCCCCTAAAATAATAGGACGCTTAAGACTGCTTACGTGTAGTAATGTGAAAGCATTATAGTCCTGCGCGGTCCACACACAGTTCATCGCACAAAGCACACAACGAGCACAGATGAAGTCCGAAGCGCACCTTTTTCACACGGCGCTCCGGCGGTGACATCACGCTGCCCCACTGCGCAGGCGCGGCGCCCTCGCCGGCTTTACGGCTTCCGTTACGAAGCATCTGCGTTGCTGAGCTTTTCTTTGTGTTTTGTTACTGAGTCGCTTCCGCTTTGACCTTGAGCGACGCGTGCTTGAAGAAGTATTTTTATGGCCATTTTTCGGGCACAACGCCGACGGGTTTTCCCGTAATGGAAAATGCTTTCGCCTTAATAACATTTTTAAACACTCTTTTTTTCAAGAACCATCTCTGAATGGAATTGCCAACCGATAGAAACCCTTAACAGTCAGTCACCAGAACTTTTCGCCAAAGTTTAACAAATGTACAGGGATTCCCCGTTTAAAGTTTTCTTTTATTTGTTATTGCTGAATTTTTGGTATAAGATGAGCTACTTTCTATCTCATTACGTCCTCGCATGTGCTATGTTCACACCTGCTTAGGCCCTACCGGGGCTGCGGTGTTGTCAAAAGAATACTAGTCATTTTTTTCAATATTCTGTCAAGCAACATAGAGGCCCGCCATTCATTGACCACGAAGCACGTGACTGAATCCGAGTTCTCGCAAAACGCTCACGCAGCACACGTGTCCCATTAATTCCCAAAATACGTCCCCAATAAATGGCGGACACGAATAATTAGCGCAGCAGCTACTAAATGGCGTTCCTTTTTGAAAGAGGTTTACCGGCTGTTGTGATTCCTTTTCCCAAATACGATATAGCTTCGCCAATACTGGAAACTCCTCCGAAAACCTATGGGAGCGCCGGCGAACGTGACAATGGCGCCTCTAGCGGACTCGGAGTGTACGGAAGCAGACGGCGCAATGGCAAAGTATAGGCTCCGCGACGTCCTCGAGCTTTGCGACCCCGTTTCTTCCCCCAACACCCGAAACAATTAATTACGGTCAGTCCGCTTGCAAAGCGGAATCCACTGATCGAAACTGCAATGACAAACAAATAACAACGCGCGCATAAACAAAGATAGAGCAGTTTATTTAGAGGTGTCGAACGCCACTCAGGGGTATCACACGCGTTTAAAGCGCATCTGGGAAGCGGAAAAAGGCGTTTAGCTACTCGAACTACGTCGTAAGAGGTTACTGTTTATCCTTTACAAACAGCGTTGTCACAATTTCTTACCTGAATAGGTGATTATTGAAACATGCGCAAACAGTATGTTAAAATTATCAGAGCAAGCGCACCAGCCTCTGCATCATTACAAAAATAAAAAGTAACGAGAAAATTGACTCTGCAAACACTTTCCGAACTTTGCAGAAAAGATGGGGTCCCCATCCCAGACGAAAATAAAAAGACATGGGGAACAGTCGCGAACAACGGCGAATAAAACAAAGAAGTTACCAGACGATACAAAGATACAAATCACCCAGTAAAGACCTCCTTCAACGACGACGATCACACGGGGCGTCGGTAGGAGCATTGCAAATTAGCAGGTGGTGCTCGCGTTGGTGTTGAGTCCACAACAAACAAAGCAAAAGCAACGCGACAAAACTATTAAAAACAAAAAAGGAACTTCACTTTATTTTTCAGCTGTTTTGTTTATTTGCTTTCGCGGCGTTGGTAGGAAATAAGAACAAAAGAGAGGAAAGGAATAGCGTAGTTCAGCTCACACTGCCCAATAAATAAGAGTCGCACGCTGCAATCTGCTTAGTGCTAGCAGTATGTCACCAGGTTTGTTTTCTCGCTTGGCGGAGCAGTTCAAAAGTGCATTCCAGTACTTGTTGACGTACATGCCCAGGCAAACCTTGCACACCGTGCCTTTGTTTTGAGTGTCGATCAGCGGCCTCAGTGCGTTTTTAGCCAAACTCTTGTTTGGTGAAATATTCGTCTGTTGAGGCGTCAGTGGCGATATTGAAGCCAGACTCAGGTAACTCTTCCTGTTTAAATTGAAGTAACTGAATTAATCACGTTTGTTCGGTCTGCGGGAAGCGGGAGAAGAATTTTCCACCACATCACAAAACCTTTTTTTTTGCAATGGAGATGGAAGGCACTTGGTATATGCCTGGCCATCTCCAAGTATGCGCTGGTGTATGCCCGAAGGCGGCCAGTTGATCAACCAACGATGACCCATAGCAGACGTGACCGCGTACTCAAATAAAATCCGAATAGAAATGTATAACGAGCTTACACTTTTTAATATATTTATTATGTATCAATAAGTACATATGAAGATTTCGGATCAAAAAACTCAATCGAAGGCGTGGGAAAAAATTACACCATCTTCCCGAGGGGAATCAGGGGGTAATGCGGAGCATCGCGGATCGTAATTAATTTATTCCCTTCTTGACTGATTTCTTTTGGCCGGCTGGATTAGGGCGGGCGGACGCGAGCGGCCGAGAAACGCTAGCAGACGACAGCCGCAGAGTTGCGGGGAAAGCCCACCCCACTGGAAAGTCCTGGCGTGGCGCTGCGACCCGCGCGCCGAAAACTATCCTCCTTTCACTCCTCCGGGGGAACGCGCGCAGCGCCGGCAGCGCGCTACTTGAAGGAGAGGAGACTAGAGGAGGAGATGCGCATGCGCGCGCGGTGTGAGTGGAAGCGAACGCACGCAAAGGGCACGCAGCTGGTAGAGAGAGAGAGCTGAGAGAGTAACGTGCAGCTGTTGGAGAGAGGGAAGGAGGAGAGTTGTGCATGTGTAGTGTGAGTGCGGACTACGACGCCGACGCCGACGCCGCGCGGGACATAGACCCGAGCAAGAGATGCTCCGCATCTAAAACAACAACAACAACAACAAAGTTGCAGACGGCTCTCCAAATGTCCGGGCATAGCGGTAGCAGACGAACCGGTGTTAGTAAGCGACGAAGCGAAGTAAAGAAAGTAAAAACTAGGCCAAACATGGCAAAGAAAAAATACGCGATGGTTCGAACGTCAAGTAAACACAAGAAAAAAAAGCAAACAAAAAAGGAAGAAAGACCGCGGCGGCGTAGCGTCGCCTCAACCATAAAAAGAAAGTAGACTTCGAAAAATGGAAAGAAATGCACAACCGTCCAACGTTTTTTTTTTAACTCCGCTTTTATAAGTTGTAGTAAGAGCGTCAAATTTGCATGTGCGCAATCGACGTCTTCCAGAGCACACTGACATCGCAGTAACGTACCTTTTGCTTCTTCGTCCGGAGACAATCGGGATTAGCCAGCTCGCCTATTCGACGAAACTGTTTAACGAATTGATCGATATGAACAGTAAAGCTGAAACGTAGCAATGTTCTAACCATTTTTTTACATTGCCCTTTTCAAAGAAACGGGGCGAAGGTACATTCGTGTTTTGCCTTGTTTACGTAAGTTGTGAGAGTGTTTTCTTCAGGAGAGCCCGAAAATTGCACCCTACAAGCTGTAACATCTTTCCCACGCAAAGAAAATGCCCTTCACTCATCAGGTGGAACCTCCTTTTTAACGTTCAAAGCAGCGAATACCCGTGGCAATTTTTTTCATTGGTCACCTCGCACTGAGATCGGCAAAACCAATGCGCTGTGGAGAATTCGTCTGCTGGCGGAGACTCCGAGCACGCCAGGGGCGCTGCGATCACTTTTCGCCCGCGATCCGCGGGAGTTGCCAGTATTGGTTTACATGGTATTTGCTTTTCCTTGAAAATGAGAGAATGGACTCTGTCCGCACCAATGGATCTTTTTCAAAAGACAGCGCCATCGCATGTCCGCCATTGGTTGATCAGCCACCATGAGCCCATCATGGACACGAGTACGGCGTCAGCGTTGGGCGAGTTCTCCGGATCCTATAACGTGCTTTGTTCACGGGAAATGGAGATCATCAGTGTTGCCTGATGAACTGCTGAAAAGAGTCTATTGGTCTTCATCTGCCAGTGGCGTGCGCTAATGTTAATCTTTCCCGGTCAGCTCACACGCTCCAACGTATCCAGGCACGTACGCGCGCTTCTTCACTGCGACACACCCAACGAAAACAATCGGCGAACCCATCAGAGCAAGGAGAAACATGAGAGCGTAGAAATATTCAAATATATTTCCAAGTTCGCGAGCTTGTTTTTGTACTTATAATTTGTTGCAATGCATTTCGACCTCTACCTGCGTTCTTCTTTATATTTTAAATGTGTATCGAATTGAACTGGAGTTGAAGTATACTAGAAACGCTTGTTCAGAAACACCGAAAACAAAAATTGGGTTTGCATAAACAAAATCAGATCGTAATGCATAAAAACTGGCAAATGTCCGAAGAAGAAAAGCAAATGCATCATATTAATCACACACCAATAGGTCAATCTCTTTGCGTGGTCGCAGCATTGGAGTATATTACATGCACTTGTTGCCATTTTCTTTTTTTTTGTTGACTTTTTTAAACTTTAGAACGTGCCGAATTTAATATTTTGTTTTGGTTTTCAGATGAGCCGAAATCATTGGGTAAAATTACTCACCTGGAAATTTCCTACTCCTACTTATACATAGGAACAACTTCAGCACTCGAGCGTAATTTGTTGTTGTAGAGGTCACAAAAAAAAACCGCAACTAACCGTGAAAATGCCATGTTTTACATAGATAAAAAAATATTTCAAAGGTTTTCAAATCCTTGAAACTGCGCCGAAAAACATCTCTTTCACCTCTTCAATTCGCCGTCCTCCAATCATGAAAATCTCAAAAATATAATGAAAAAAATGCCGGGCGCTTTCTTTCGGCACACGGGTTCTTCATTTACTGGCGACGCTGAACGAGAATAACTCCAGGTATTTCCGCAAGGATAACGTCCTACCGAATTGGCCTGAGTGCCGCCGCCACCACGCAGGGAAGGATGGACGCGGAACTCATTCATTTTGGACGCATCTCAGCTCCCTTTCCTACCTAAGCTTGCTCGTGAATATTTCAGTAGGCTTTTCCGAAAGCCCTCCAAAACGCGAACAGAGCCATCCCCCTTTCTGGAAACAAAAACAAGCTAAGAAATAAAATAGAAATCGCAACCTAAAGGATGGACAGGAGACGACACCCCGCCCCTCTCTCCTTTTCGGAGAAATCAATACTCGAGTCTCGACAGCGCTAGCTTCTCGGTAGCTAACCTCTTTCATTGAAGCTGCTAAGTCTGGCGCCTCGGCTGTGGAACACCGCGACCGAGGTGCTTGCCTTAAGCTGAAATAACAAAAAACTAATATAAATGTGATTAAAAAAAACGTACACGTCTGCTTGAGGAATGCTTTCTTCTGCGCTTCAGTCTTAATTCTGCTGTCATACGAGAGTTTGCAAATATCTCAGTTCATAATTTATCTGCAGGAACGTGGTAATTTGGGCCAGTTGGTTTATGGCTAAGGAAAACAGCGCTGAAATAACACAAGGACCAAGGCAAAGCTTGACTAGACAAGCGTGTTTTGTCCCGCTTGCCTTGGTCCTGTTGTTATTTTGGCGGATTTTTCTTTGCCAAAATCGATGCCTTATATTTTAATACCTATTTTTTGTAAATGCATTTCTTTCTTCAAAACAAAAACCTATGGTGCATCATTGAGTGCATTATGCAATGATATTGTAAAAAAATATTTTTAGTCTTTTAACCGCTCCACTTTAGTCTATTCGACTTTTTTGGTGAGAGGTTTCATTCTGCGAGGCTTAATTAAAGAAGGACCGATTTTAGTTTTTTTTATTTCGCAGAATGCTAAAAAGCTTCAACAATTTGGTTGTTTTCTGTAAGAGTACAAGCATTTCCGAGCAAAACAGTGAAGATGCTCTCGCACTTTACTTTTATATCTAATCCAGTTGGAGCATGTTGAAAATGTTCTTTCATTATAAACTGAAAATGACATACCATGAAGGAAGATCTGATGCAACACAAACTGGCCTTGATTTAACGCTAATCTCAGGCGTCTGCGAATTAGAAAAATTAAGACTGTTTCACGCTGCCAAACGATCATCCACTGATGTGCAATGGGCAACGTACCACATTGCAGATCAAGAATATACAGCAGCTCTTACGAAACTAAGCAAAAAAAATTTTTATATTCATACACAAAATATGATGTTAGGAACTAATCCAAAACAAGTTTTTAATGTCATTATTCCTAACTGTCAGTCTAACATTGTTCTTCATTCATCTGGTGGCATAGATATACTAATAACTGAAAGTGAGAGTGTCTTAACTAATGTTTGTAGTGTCTCCTTCACAGCCTCTCATGTTAACCAAGTACCAGTAGTGTCGTTTCCTGCTTTTTTGGCTATGAACCCCAGTGGCAGTTGACGCGATTGGTGTCGCTGGCATTATTAATAATACGAAGTTTTCTTCCTGCGCCGGAATAGATGGGATTACCGGCAAGTTTTTAAAAATGGTAATGAGTATTGTTATATAAATCTTTCAAAATTTTATATGCAATCTCTATTCATGGCGTAGTCACAAGCGATTGAATGGTTGAGAAGGTGGTTCCTTTGCACAAACCTGGCGAAAAACAGAACGCGTCGAATTATCGACTAAATTTTTGACAAGTGTGCCATGTAAAATATTTAAAGACGTCATGCATTTGCAGTTGGTAAACTTTCTTGAAACTAATTATTTCTTCACAAGTTCACAACATGTCTTTAGAAAATATTTTTCATGTGAGACACAGCTACTATCCTTCAGGCGTGACCTCCATTATTGCCTTGATAATCATTATGAAACCAATTGTCTATGCTGAGATTTCTCAAAAGCCTTTGACAAAGGTTGTCACAAACTCCTTCATAAATTACAATCACTTAACATTGACTCCTATACACTAAATTCGATTTACACCTTTTTAACTAAACTTCCACGATTCGTTACTGCTAATAATACGAATTCTTGTACGGTTCCAGTCACCTCGGGTGTTCCACAGGGCTCAGGGCTTATTCACATTAATAATTTCGTGCAGAACTTGTATTTTTTCTATTTGGCCCTTTACTGACGATTGCGTAATATGCCGGAAAATAACCTACATGTCTGACACTATTCTTCTACAATCTGGCCTTAATCGTATATCACTGTAGTGTAAGCAGTGGTTAATGGAACTAAATATTGACAAATGTAAATCAATGAGAGTGTCACCCGCTCAGTCGGTGTGTCATACTTATCATCTTAAGAGCAATCCGCTCGCTTCAGTGTCGGTTTATAAATATTTTGTTCTTTATATAACGTCTAGCCTTTCTTGAAAGATTTATATTGAATACGTAACTAACAGTGATAACCCTACATTATAATACTTAAAAAAATGACTTTCGCGCTTCGTCTTTATTAAAATTAACCGTGTACAAAATCCTAATCCGTCCAAGTGTAGAATATGCTGCTGCTTTGCGGGACCCCACTCACTCGTCACTAATTATTCTTACTCAATCCATTCAAGAAATGCTCCCCTTGTTTCATATTGACGAAGTATCATCGCACTGACAACGTTCCTATCATGAAAAATACTTTAAGTCTGCCGTTACCAATTGACCGCCAAAAAAAAAATCTGCCCTTTTGTGTCTCTTTTATAAAAAAGTTCATCAAAATGTTACCCTTCGTCATAAACGACTTACACCACCTTTCTGCATTTCGGCTTGCATTTTTTATAGTCTGTAAGGTTCGTATTCCAAATTCTAGAACTTTGTTATTTCAATATTCTTTTATGCCTCAAACATCGACAGGCTTTCAGTTTCAGTGCTCACATCACTGAAATTGTTTTGTTTAAACATGGTATTTCTAATATGTGCACTTTATATTTCACATTTTACAGCTCCCTCTCCACTTCAGTGCATTCACCTTGAGGATATTTGAAATCAGTAAATAAATAAACATACGTTTCTCTAGTAACCTCATACCAGCGCGAAACGGACGCACTCCCGACCTTGTGCATTTTTGGGGATTATCTGTCGACGCAAAGCATGCACCCTAGGGGAAAAGGCTTAGAGACGGACGTTGTGCATAAAATAGTTCCGAGTGTTTTTTAATTTTTTTTATTTTTATCGTGTTATCATTTTCGAAAATCGACGGTTGTCTGGCTAACGCTGCGTCGTTCGTCGGGTCCTCAAATAACTGTAATAAGCATAAGAACAATCGCGGAAAGTGTGCGACGAGCACAAGAAGCTGCAGCGCGAGTGTGGCTGCAATTTTGTTAAGCTTTACATCAATGATCCTTATTCATGAAGTCAGTCGATTGCGATGGTGAATCGCGAGGGAGTTGTATCAGACTGATCGCCACGTTCATGCTCACGACAACTTCGTCTGCGGCGAATAGACCGATTGTAGCCAGGTTCCCGTGCTTCGATTAGGTTACCACTTCAAAGTATGCTATTACCCCATGGTAAATGGAGGGTATGAAAGCGCTTGCGTGCCACCACTCAAGATGAAGCTATCAAAGGCCGAGAGCTTAGCTGCATAGGCTACATTAAATTTCTCATGTTTTCCTTCGTTGCGAATACTCAATCAAAACACTCCGCCATCTTTGTCTTTGTTTTTTTGAAGAGGCAATGTAATGGCCTCTCATTAGCCAGCTAGATTCAACCGTCCAAGGCCAAGTCAAGTTATTGGAGCCCACCATAGCCAAGTCTATAGCCAAGTTCCCCCATATCCATACCGTTGTCTAGCCAGACAGCTGTGCTGCCACAATTAGCCGGTACTTCAAGTTTTAAGCCACAAAACGGCGTCGTCGGCGCCGCAAGTCCCCATATGGCGGCGCCCTTATAAAGAAAAACAAAAGAAACGTATGTATAAGTTTAGTTTATAGCTGCTCCCACACGCACACTACGCACGGCAGACAAGTATGTAAGGTAGTCCAGATTGAAGGTTAGATTTTTTTTTTTAAGTGAGTGATATTTTTTACAGTGAAGAAAAGGCTTTAACTGAAAAATCAACATTTTAACCTTCACTTCCGATAGAGTTGATCAACGCTGAACAAGCTGCTTTCTCTCGGTTACAGACACCAGCGATAGACACCAGCGATAAAAAAAGTCGCGACGCCCAGAAGCGTGATGTGCTATCAGCCCGTCTAACGGGGGCAGGGCAACGTCTAAGAAGCTTTGGCTATGTGGCGAAAGCTCCCGCCCAATTAAACAGGGTCAGACCTATCCATCCACCCACACATGCAGCCTAGAATCTATTCCGCATTTATCTTTGTCGTGGCGACTATATCCCTCAGTTATCAGTATTTCTTCATTTAATTTTTGTTTTACCTTTTTCTTCGCTCAGCCCTCCAATTTCCGGAGCTCTCGGCCTTTCTTCCTACACCAAGTTTGTACATCGATTTTACACTGATTTGCTCGTTTTCTAGATCGCTGTAAACAGCCTCCGCCTCTTTCTTTTTTTTTTCTCTCCTTCGTTTACTTAGTGTCATCTTTTTTCGATGATTTATTCTAACTCTTCGTCTTGCTGTCGCGCGCGCTCCTTCCGGTTAGAAACCTACGCGAACTGTGTCCATTAGGGCACCAGGTTATGGAATAATCGTCGTGTTGTAATAGTGATAAAAGCCTGCGATAGGCATGCGTTTGGGAACCCATATTACGCTATAATAGATACTGTACAAATCGATACATTGTTGATAAAAAAAAACACATACCTACGCGTAAACGAATTCACGTGGCAGATTTCATCTGCCATTGATTTGTCTTTTTTTCAATTCAAAGATATAAATTCTCAATTTAATGTAATAGATGGCATTTTTTCTTACTCACACAGTAAGAAGATATAGAGGTAAAATATATCAAGTACCTAAAAACTAATATAAATTTAGATATGCAGATATATTGAAGATAACAGTATAAGCATAATAGTTTAGCGATCTTAGTACCCGTTTTACTCCGCTTTATCCCGTTTTATCTCAAGTAATTCCTACTTTAGACAGTTTTATACTCACAATGTGGAATGCAAGCACGTCACTGTAGTCGCTCCTTGAACCGACCTGCAGCCATCTAAAACATCAAACTGGCCTTACCATGTCCTGGGGGACGTCGCAGATTACTTCTGTCAAAATACAAAAACACCACACCTGCAAAGCGGTGAAAATCGATTATTTCCAGAAGTTTAATTATAGGCTAATAAACTGGTGTTATTGTATAGAAGTTTCCAGCTAAGGCCTCTGGGCGCCTTTATCTGACTGCTAGCGTGCGCAGACCACTGATGTCTGTTGTAGTAGTCTGAATCGAAGACCTAGGCTTATTTTTCTGGTGTCAAATAGCACCACCGGTGATCATTGCTTGACACCAGCAAGTGCATTGAACCTGTGGTAAAAACGTGAAAAAGTGAGATTTCTCTCATTTATATTATAATTTGGACGACCAAACTTCGACGAAGTTTTCTAGGAATGGTGAGACATTTTTGTGTTGTGATGTCAATACTTCTTACACTGAAGTTTTGGGAAAATACTTTTCTATCTTCTGTTAACTTCCTCCATGGGCTCCACGAGAAACCAGTGGAAAACACGCCGCCATGAAATAGCCAGAAAGGTTTGGTTCGATGCCAAGCTTACTTTTCTATTTTTATTCAGGAAGGGTTTCAAATTGCTTTTGAGGCATCATTTTTGTTTTGAAATCAAAGCAGAGGATGTCTGATTACAAATTCACTCTTGCTTGCTAAAGTAACTTCTCGTTTTAAAACATTCTTGTAAGAAACTGTGTTCGTGTTGCGAGTTACACTCTCAAGAAATGCCTGCGCGTCTACTTACCCGCAGAACACTCGAAGAGCCACTCTGCGATCTACGAAATCAGCTCAGCGAATGATGAGGCGGAACATCCGTTTAGACCTAAAAATGAAGTCCACGCTGTGGCATTACGCAATGCAAAGCGTCATGCTTGCATTGCGTAATGCCACAACGCAGACTTAATTTCGAGGTCTAAACTGATGTTCCGCCTCATCATTTGCAGAGCTGATTTCGTAGATCGCACAGATTCACCCTTCGAGTGTTTCGCGGGTGAGTAGACGCGCATGAATTTCTTAAAGTGTATATTAAGCAAAAATAGGTGTTTTGAAGCTTGTCGACAACGATTTGGAACACTCGAGTTGACGAATTTCGTTGATGACAGCAAACGACAGAAATTAGCATGCTATCTGTGTAATTTAATAACCTTATCAGCGGTTAGTGACGAATGCAAACTCTGTCTTACTATTTCAGTACAAGGCACTTCACACAAGACTCACACAAGCTTCACACAAGTGTCTTGTACAGTTTTTGTACAAGACACTCTAACACAAGCTTCAAAAAGTTAATTTTTGTTCATTCATCCCATAGTCTTGCATGCATTGCATGTTGTCAAGCGATTGCTTCCGGTTGTGCCACCGTCGGGCCCACGAATCGCGATCCAGCCGACTACAATATAGATAAGTGGTATAGACCCTCTCACAGTCAGGCCTTGCTAAAGCGTTCCCACGGTTGTCAGACTGGCACCCTTACAATATATTTTGCTCCCCACGGTGGTCAGACCTGATTTTGAAGCGTGGCTGCTTGCAAACGTGTATGGGGCAGTTTGACGCTACGCACTGCCTCCTCGAAATTTTCCCGAACACCATCTTGATCAACTTTCGCTGTATGTCTTCCTATACGCGGAAGTATACTGCGTTCCATCTTAATCAAATTTAACCTTTTTTTGTCTTAATTGTTTGCGACTGCCGGAGTAACTGGCGTCATAAAAGAGCATCGTCTGGTACACGATTTTTTATACATACTGGTATTTATTTTAACCTAAGACAAGCCCACGATTAAGAAGTTGACCCGTCGGCCGCCATCAAGGTTCCATAAAATGCCGTCAAGGCGACCCTGATGAAAAAAATAATAATCGGAATAAGCTTGGGTTTATGCGACCTAGATACGTCCCTGATCGTCCTTACTGAGCTCTGTTGGTGACGGAGCCACTAGACGAGCTTCAGCGTTTCGCCAACAACAAAAACGACGCGAATAACAGAGCGTCTACGTCTAAACAAATGGCGCAAAATGCGGATTCTGTTCATCGACACGGTGGAATGCGGCTTACCGGAAGGGAAAAAGACGTTTTGTAGAACCGCCCTGTAAAACACAATATGTATTCAAGCAGCACTAACCTCATTCGTTTTCTTCAAGCCTTATTTTATTTATATAGCCCTGGCATTTTGAATACCGTCGAGAAAGTCCCGGTCCTGTTATTGTTTTGTTTTGCGGCGATGTTTTAACGCGTGTCTCTCTCCCACCTCCTGTTATACTTTTCTTTCATCTCGCAATTGTGTTTTTTTTCTTTTTGTAGTCGTGTTATTATAAATAGCTCTTTCCCTCTCCTTTTTTTTAAATTTGATCTTTGATCCGTTACAAAATTTTTCACCGCAAACTAGTTTTTTCTTTATAATGAGAAACAGCGCAAAGGGACAGGACACAAAGTAAGAAGCTTGACACAGGACAAACGCTGACTAACAACCAAAGGTTTTCTATTACTTCCACGCGCGCACAGTGGCCCACGCAAGCACAAGCTCTTCTTTCTCTCTCAAAAGAGATGTGCTTGCGCGGGCCGCTGTGCGCGCCTGGAAGTAATAGAAAACCTTGGTCGTTAGTCAGCGTTTGCCTTGTGTCAAGCTTCTTCTACTTTCTGTCCTGTCTCTTTTGCGCTGTTTCTCGTTATGTCGTTCTACCAACCAGCCCAGCAAGGTATCCTGTTACTTCCTTCTCAAAGTCTCTCACTGGCTAGCAGTGCTCTCTGTAAGACAAATGCAAATCAATACACTTTAACCTACTAACGAAAAAGGGAAAACACTTTATTCAATATTACAAAAAACTATTTTTGGAAAAGTGCAATTTTGATGTTGTTTTTCAAATTCCTAACCAAAGCATACACAAATTAAAAAGGTTTTTACCATAAAGCTGTCCGAGTTATGACGATGTTTTTACATACAATTTTGTATCCTCACCGGCAACTTGCCGGGATGCTGCATCTGGCACGTTCACACTTTCTTTTTGTTCTTCCGCTTTTTGTTTTTTCCACCCTAATGCTGGATGACCATAACACACATTTTCCAAAATGTGTGCGCCTCCCAGTAGCTACAGCGTCGATTATCCGAGGCCGCCATATTTTGAACATGCTCCCCGATCATGAATTTGTCACGAGTGTTGCATCCAGTGCTTTGAACAAATTCGGGTACACTCCCACACTTCGGCAGAATACTTTTCCTTAGATATGGCGGCCGCCAGTTTTTGCTTGCTCGACTTTTGAAAACGGTTTATTCTTGTGAGCTAGAGAAGCCAAAGTGAAAGAAAAAGTGAGAAATGATGAGCCAGGATACGGCGTGTTGGTTTCATGTGGCATCACCGAGGGAATCTAACAAACATATGAAGCATTTTTATTAAGTACAATAGAATTTTTATTTGATAGATATATTGCTGAAATTATGTTGGTATGGCAGTTAAGTCAAAACTAAAAAGCTCGTTTTTAACCAAACTGCCCTTGCGGTCATTGGTAAAGTTCTTTCCTCCTCACTTTTTAAAACGCAGGCTTTAAGGAGCTCGTGTCGCAGAAAAGCCGGCGTCGGCGTCGGTAGCGTGGGACGGGAAAATCCTGATTGGAGGATAGGGTCACGGCGTCACAGCCACATGATCTCGGTGCGGGAATTTCAAACAACGTGCACAACGCTGACGTGAAACGCGACGTCATGCGTGGAATTAAAGTAATTACTATATGATACGTAAGGCCAATTGACGCCCCCTCATGTTTCAAATGATTTCACTTTAGAAAGTAATTCATTTGCCTTAAAGAACAAAAATCGGAGAATTTCAGGCGAGATTCGAACCCACGCTACCGACTAGGCCACGCAGGGACGCTTGCATGGCTTGGGAACGAGCGGGAGTTTAGATGTTTAGCTGTCGCGTTCCACTCTTAAAGGCAAAGCTTTAGTGTCCGCCTGTAATTTGTTTGACGTCTGATTTATATGTTTTAATTTTCCAACGCTAGCGAAAAAAATAAAAAAGCTCGCGTCGGCCTGCAATGCACCGCCCACGGCTCTTGACAAAAGTTGCTCAATAAACCTGTTACTGGCACTCTAATGCAATAAGGAGCTTTGTAGAGGCTTTCCTGGATAAAAACACGAAATAGGCAACAAAAAATAAAAATATGCAGATTCGATTTAGGCGGTGCCGGGACCAATCCGATTGACCGCTGCGGAGAGTCTGCGCTAAGATTGATCGTTTTGAGAGCGCCATTCACTCGAAAAGTTTATCGCGTCCCTGCGTTGGTGGACTGGCATTGTTCCGCTGGCATTGGTAAGTGTGCGGAGTTGCATCGAGACATCCCACTAGTGTTGGAAGTAGCGCCTTAAAAGTAACTCCGAAAGTGGTAACGGATTACTTTCTTTAATAACGCACTAAGATACTCGTCAGGTTTCTTAAAGACTTGAGAGTAAGGTACTTTCATTACTATTTGGCAATATTGTCTATCAAATTAGGTTCCTCGTTAGTCGTTACTTTTGATTCATATTTTGCTTAAACCGAAAACGAGGTAATTCGCATTCTGTAAACTGCGGCCAAAAGTGGATATCTTTTTTTTTTTGCGTCATCAATTTGACATTCTTCAAAGAGAAATAATGATATAATCAAAAGTAAAACAAAATTTACCATTAATTAAAAAAAACACAAATAAACAAGTTTGTATAAGTTGTCGCAATTTGTATCTTTAGATTATTGATGTCATATAATAATCCAACGTAACGCAAAAGAAATGTCTGCTAATTTTTGAAAGTAATGTTACCGGTATGTCATTATATAAGCACGATAGTAAGGACTCGCAGTAACGCATTAATATTTTTACGAACTAAAGTGTAACGACATTTCTTCGCTTATTTTCGGTAACAGACACAGCGCTGCGTCCAACTTAAATTATGACAGCTGTCTTTGTCGGCTAAGGGTTGAGGCTCTCTCCGTTGCTAAAATCGAGGCGAAGATTACAGATGTTGAAGGGACAGCTGTTGTTTTTCTTACACAACAAATCGAACGCTGTGTTAGGTTTCCACGAAACACTTCGTACAAAATCTTTCACGGGTCATTCACAGTGCCGCATATTACATGTTTCTTGTTTATATGCGATGATTACTTAATTCGTTTTGCACGTGCACTTTCGCGAGTGTTATTTTTAGAAAACATGGATAATATTAATTTAGAAGTACAAAGCATGACCCTCACGTAACATGACTGGTCTCCGTGGGCCGAAGTCAGTTTATGCACTAAAACTCGACTGCACGTGAAACCAAATATTGCTTGAAGGGCAAAAGAAAGAAATTCAATAATCATACCTTCAAGTTTTTATATCAACGGATGTTGAAACGGCGCGCCCTGAATTACCCAGGTCAGCAGTCGTCCTCCATTTTTGAAACTACCCCAAGACGCCATATTTTAGGGAACGTTGCCTTGTGCCTGTACGAGTCTGACTTGTGTTGAATTTGACCTTTTATCTAGTTTTCAAGCTGAAGAAAGGCGGTAAAGCATTTCTACATCAAACCGGATTTATGTTATTATGAACACACATTCATAATAACGTCACGTCACGTGTGACGTCACGCATCACGTCACACGTGACGTCACGTCTGACGTCACGAGGGTAAAATTTTGCCACTTTCCGCTAACAGCGGAAAATTTTTCCTGCTCAATTTGGCTAAAAAAATTTCCCCGCCAAATTTAGTAGAAAGATTTTCCCGCTAAATATAGCGAAAAAATTTCCCGCCGAACTTAGCGGGAAAATTTGCCTTCGAGGCGCCACACGTGACGTCACTTGTGATGTCATTATGGGAAACGTCCCATAAGGCAACGCGCAGTTACGCTGACGGCGACGGCGACGGCGACGCCGACGCCGCTCAAGCCGGAAACGGGCGCCTAAGAGATGCCCTCTGAGAAGCCTAAAATTCGTATCTGTTTCACTCCCTGCACAGTACAATTCACATCATTCGCATGAAATTGTCACTTCCTAATTATATAAGGTAAATACGGTGTCCTCCTCTTTCCTTACCCTCCTCTTGCATTCCCACCTTTGAAACTATTTATAAGGCGCATTTATAACAGGGACTTTAAGGGCAAACTAAATGAACGAATAAGAAAATGAATTAATTAATAATACGCCGTGGGACTGATGGTAAATATAGATTCAACTACAGTCAAAATATTTACTAACAAAAATGTTCGACTGTTCAAACGTCTTCATGACGCCGTCCTCGATACATTCTGTTTCTTACCAAGTTAACCTGCTACAAGGTATTAAGTTAAATAAAATTCCAAGCCTATATTACTTACTAGCTCTTATCTAAACAGGTAGGTTACCTCGTGCCATTCCAAACCGTCTGCCGAGCATCCTTAGAGCGGTGATATCCTCAGTTATAAATATTTTCAAACATGAAGCATTCTGCAGATAATTGCTTTTTTGTGTGTGTGTTCTCTTGTTATTAACAAAAAGTAACAGCCAATTATAAAGAAAATACTCTTGAAAGTAAGTTACAAAACATATTTTTTAAACGTCAGGAGTTACACTTAATTTGATTCAAGCCATTCAGATTATTTACTGTTTTACCCACGTGCTCATAATAGGGACAAGTGTTTTTCATTTTCCAGTCACCAAGGGCAACAGTAATAACAGAGTTACCACATAAAGTTAGTTAACGCTGTGCACCGAACATCTGAGTGAACACGTTTACCGCGAATCATGCACGGAATTGACAGGTTATCAACAAGCTCAAATTGACGACTATTCGGAACACAAATCGATATCAAAGACACAACTGTCCCAAATATCAATGACGAGGAAACGAATAAACCAAAAACTTTGTTTCAATCAAAAAATTATCCCGTAAGTATTTAAATAATTTTCTTGTTTTACTCTTGGCCTCCGTTATTGCCCTTCCAACGCACAACAAAATTAAACACTGGGCCAAAGAGCCAGAGTGAATTGGTTCAAGAATGTAGAGATGACCATGATGTTTGTAACTTATGTGGTGATGTGTCTTTGTTGGTTTGCTCTTTCGCTTTTTGTTCGGGTAGTAAATGTTCACAAAATAGGCGCAGCGAACAAAAAATACATACAGCCTTGCAATAAAATGAAAATATACGCAAAGGAAGAAATGAGATGTGAGACAATGTGTTTTATTTCACGCAAATCTATAACGTGGTTGGGCCGTTACACGGTGGTGAATGCATTTTCCTCTGGGGTAAAACAAACATACTGGCACTCAATTCCGAGCATAGTCGGTGCTCTAAACTTAGAGGGTTGTTTTTTGTAGAGTCGTGGTAATATTTTATCCGCTTTTTTCTTGCTTTTATGTTAGGACTGAAACAAACTGGCGGTCAAAATTACAAATCATTTTTAGCAGGCAAATAATAATCAGGCTTTAGAAAGTTTGGAGTGGTACGATGTTGTACATCTGCCTGGAATAAGCCAAGGTCGACTCGTTTTCTATTCGTTTTTACTTATAAATCACTTTCTGTTCACAAGTTTCACCCACTCGAATAAAATATTTGCTAATATAATCTACAGATTGAAATGCATTTTTGACTTTTTTAGTTACCTTAACAGACGTTTGTCCAAAGTTGTGCTAGCATAAGATCAAGACAAAATAAAGTTAAACAAAACAAAGGAAGTGATACCTTCGCTATAAGAAAGACCGTCGCCATCAGAAATCAGGTATATGCAAAAAGGTCAACAAAAACATATGGGAACGTTTTCACTAAAATGTTACTTGATGCACGCTTTGAAAAGAAAAACTAAAATCATTATAAAAGCGAATTCCGTATTTTTCTTTATGCATACTTTTTAAAAACTAAGAAACGTCGCAGCATGTGCCCTTTGTGAGGAGGAAGATAAAACTAATTACCATAGTATGTGCCATAACCACCTTTCTTTCGTCGAATGATTTGCCCATTGTATTTTTAGTTTGGTTTCGTACTAAGGATGTCTTGCCCGTACTTTCGGTATTGGTTTATTGGACTCATCTCCCCTTACTTCGAACCGAACAGGAAATAACGAGGCATTTCTCCAAGTTGAAGCGAAGACTGAACGGCAGCACCCCATCGTTGGTGACGCGCTGTCGCCCTGAATCAATCCCCCCTCACCCCATTAATAGAAGCGCATCAATGTATGGCGGAACAAATCAACGACACCTAGGATAATAAAAGCCCGTGCACTCCCATTTCGACTTCTTTGCTGCAAGAACGCACGCAGATACAGCTTGAGCTCGAACGCTTCGTCAGCGTTCTGGTAGGCCTCGTGTCCTGTCGATGCGTCGAAGGAAGCGCAGCGTCTTACTTGGTCCATATCGCTGAATTCGAGCCATCCAAAGGGGGTTCCGTTACGTGAAGAAGAGAAGGTTGTTTACGAGCTTAGATCATTGTGTTCTCTTTTCACTCTATAACGCTGATCGCAGCCGGCATTATGCGACCCGATAGAGCCAGTCCAGCATCGCAAGAGAAATGTAGAAATGTATCAAAACGGCTTTCGTCGTCGAGGTCCCTATTCCTTTGTGGTCACCGGATCAACCAATGCGGCTTAATGCTGCGCCTTAATTTTGGTGCTTCATTGGTTCGGCCAGTGATTTCGAACATCTTAAAGACGGCGACAACCCGGACGATACAGTTTTGGCGCTGCTTGATAAGTACGGCTGCGCTCATAGTTATTGTAAAACGAAGAGTAGGTGGTGTTGGCAAAATGGAAGTGAACACGACTTAACCGCATCTAACAAAAATTGAAACTTGCATGTGAATAGTGGAACTCCCTTCGTAGATCTTTTTGATTGACTGTAGTCTCAATTTTGAAACAAAAAAGTATGCGCGCGGAGAGGTTAAAACGGGTTAGCGCTATTCGTTAGATAATCTCGCGCGTGTTCGCCGAGATATCACGTAATTGTGTCGTCACCACAAATTGAAGTGACTGCTCTAACTTTTACTTTTACTACCGTCATTCGGCCTCCTTATCCACGTCTTACCTTCTGTGAGATCCAAACACGTCAAGTGTCGAGCTTTCGCTTTCTCCCATCGCTCAAGTACGAGCGGGGTATACGAAGTTCAATCCAAGTTGGACGGCGACGCGTCGACACCTCTCTGTCGGTCACCATGCGCGCGTCGAATGAATCTCATCTGCACAGGGGCCATTGATTAGGCTACACTCGAAAGCGAACCGACTTGGTGGTCGCGGGGCCAGTCAAAAGGGTAAAACCCATAGAGTTATTACAATAAACGCTAGAGGCTCAGCTGGCGCTGGTGTCCACGGGACTTCCGGTTGCAAATTGAAGCAGACAGCATGCAGTCTACTTTTCCAGCCTCCCTGTGTATTCGCTATGGGAAAACGCGCGTGAATTTTGTCTCTTCGCCGGAAAATAACATGAATAACTTTTGTCATATCGGTTGTAACGGAGTGAGTATGTACCTTTATTGGTATATGTGAAAGCGTAATTGCTTTAGTTACAGCATTTTTCTTTACCACTGAGCGATGTTAAACTTCGCTCTATTTCAGGCACTAAACCTTCGTTTCAAGGAAGGTATGTGAAAACGAGCGACGATTCTAAGCAGACTAACGATCGAAAGGAATGTAGAGTGCGTTCAAGGTTTGCTAGCATTTCGGTGGATGCTTATATATTGCTAATATGCCCGTCCTGTCATTGGATGAAAATGACGTCCGTCGTGGCATCTTTACGATCGGTTAAAGAAACATTCGAACGCAAAAATGAACGCGCGGGAGCTACGAAAGGTATGTCTGTTTATTATTTCCCATGTCGGGCAGTTTTTAGTCAGCACCTGCTCTCTGCCCTCTATTTGCAGCATTGGAGCGTGGCGATGCTGAACCGATTTGAACCCAGAACAAGCATACTTCACTAGTACTTATTTATTGCAAATCTGACTATATTACGTGACTTTCAATTTATTCTGATCGTCTGCAAGCACAAGGAGTTACTTATCCAGTGTTACTGCGTAGTTCTTGCCGTCCTCTCTCGGTTTTCTACGTCCTTCGTTCGTTTGGCACGTATATCCCCCATGCTGGAATGCCGTCGACGCCGTGTTCGCGCTAACAGTGTCCGACAGTGCACAAAATACACGTACGAAGCCGTTTTAGCACCGTTTTTAATGCGATGAATTTGAAAGAAAACGCCGTAACTGACCATTTATTTCGTCTGCGTGACTGAGAAATGTTCCAATGTGCCTAGTACGTACAAATTGTTCGTGATATTTGCTCTTATAATCGAGCGCAGAGAGAAAATGCACTCGCTTTTTCCCATAGGAATACATTACCGGAAGTCAAATTTAGACCGTTTGCTGTCTGCTTCAAAATGCAACAGCACACTAGCGCCAGCTGAGCCTTCTAGCGTTTATTGTAATAACCTATGGTAAAACCTTACAGCATGTTTTCTGCTGCTACCATCTGATGATTCGCGGTCACGCTTTCTGAGGCGTGTTTCTTCCTGTGTGATGGTCACGTTCCTTTGTTCATTCAAAAACGGTACATGCTTGGAGTAATACATGAAGCAAACGTGCTAAGAACCTGCTTGTGGCGTGTCCGCAGATCATTCTGTCTTCACGTCTGCAACGGACACACGGTGTTTTGTAAGAAGCACGAGCAGCGTTACTACGGTCTAAAGGATTTGAGTTGTATAGGCGGCTGCAAGCGAGGCATCTCACCGCCGCCATGAATCGGCTCGTGCTCGCAAGTGCGTGCATTTGCGAGCTTTCCAATGCTACGTTCGCGCGCACGCTGCACATGCTTGCACGCGTGGGGCACCAGCGAGGCGCCATGCTTGCAATTGCCTATATTTACTGGTGTATCTCATTATTCGCGAGTTAGTAACTATCAACAGCACCATAAAAAGAAACTGGCGTTGCTTTTGGTTTTGAGAGTCCTTGGTTGAATCTTCGTATCGTTAAACTGCAAGGCGCTTCCACGCGTTTTTTTTCTCCCACTTTTGTTTTGTTTTGTGCATTCGTGACTATCAGACTCCGCAAACTACATGCAGGTCTACCAAACATGTGCGTGCGTGCAAGCACCTCGCACGAATGGGTGTACTTCATAAGTGCCCTAGTGCTTGACTGCCCGTTGCTGTGTCGCGGTGCTCGCTCTGCTATGTTATTCCTTTTTTCTCACAAGTTGACCTTATACTAAAAAAAAATCATCGGTCTTTGTAATTTGAAGTAAGGATCGGTCTGCAATGATATGTTCGTGGTTATTCAACCCCTTGTTTTTTCTTGAAATAATCTTTCACTCACACTTTTCATCCTCCATTAATGTCTATTAAAGCGGCATGACCTTTCGCATTCGTCCCGTGCTATTACCAAAATTCATTTTGTTTATGTAGCAAGTGAATCTTATTCTCGATATTTATACGTACTTTAGCTGGGTTGTACGAATTAGTATAATTTTTTTCAAACTATGGGACGTATACGATCAATGGGGACACTTCTCAAGACCAAATAAAAATCTCGCTAAATTTAGGTGTTAGAGATCTGTCCCCTCAAAAATGTATGACTTTGATATATCTGGGAATAAATGTATGCGTTTTTATATCGGAGCAACGAGCATTCTGGTTCCTTATATCTGCACAAAACTATGAGTTTCATTTGGTGGCTACTCATTTAATATTTTGCTGTTTGACAACTGCCCAAAACGTAAAGTTATTGTTGTAATGGGATGTCCGAAAGCAAATCGGGTCGTGCTGAAGGGACGACACGCATCATCGCTGCTTACGCCCAGTGGAACCCATGCTTCTTTATGTCAGCAGTATAGACCTTTTCTGTGTACTCTCGTCCCCAGCCACCTAACAGGCATATTCGGTATGGGCGACGAAAAAATGATCCAACGTTTCAACCTACAGATAGTAAAAAAAATAAAGGGAGGCAATACGAAAAAGTGTGACGGTTACGCTTATATCCTAAATGCCTTCTATTGGCGTGGCAAAGGCAAAACAATGTTTTCGCCCATACTGGAAGTGACGTCAATTCAATATGGCGGCGCACTTGCAGAAAAGGTCTATACGAGAAGTACCGCCTTCACTTACGGCGTCAAATCTGCGTCCCCTCTGGGTAACGTCATCCGGGGCCGCCTCGGAGGCGAGGTCATTCCCGATAAATCCCCATAAATCCTTAATCCGGTAAACCTTCGGCGCTGCCCGGCCCCAAATCCTCCCTTCAGCCCTTAGGGAACTTTAGTCTTTCCTTTTTACGGTAGTTCTTTTTAGACCTCTAGCGCTATATGAGTACTTTGGGGGAACTAGAAGAACCAGAACGGCCAGTTCGTACTGTGAAGCCATCTCGATTGTGGTTGTAGGTTGATAGCTGCCGACAGTACAACGGAATATACATCTACATTACAGGATGTTCTAGGGATTTCTTTCCAAGAACTCTGAAAAGTGGCCAATATATGTATCAAAATTATCCACGGAGCAGAAAAAGAAGCGGAAACTTTCTCGCTTTGATATAACGATGCGAGCACCAATTATTTAATGTTTTAAACATAGGAACTCAACAGTTGAGTTCTAACAAAATTACAAAGTAGTTCTGGAAAGAACACTCGTGGAGATGGATAGAAGAAGTTCAAAAATCTCGTCAAAGTAGAGGATACTAATGACCCTTAAGTCTCTGTTATTAAATAATCCCGTTATTAAATGATCTTGTTATAATCGTTAATCCCGTTATCAAGTGATCATTTTATCAAATAATAAATGACCAATTCATCATCACTACTTTGTTTTTTATGTCGGATCAATGAGGAATTTCATCTTCGGTATCTGTTCATGCAACTTGAAAAGCCGCTTTGTTGCGCTGAAAGAAGGTTCCGCTGTTGAATGTTGTAAGAACATCAGATAATATTTTCGAATATTCTTAGGTTAAATTAGAAGAGTGCACCACAAAACTAAATTGAGACAAGGGCTTGGGACGCTGACAGTGCACTTGTTACAGGTTGCATAAATGACTATTTATTTATTGAGGCATTTGTAAAACCTTCGCAGAACTTGGCATGTAACCACTTCAAAATTTATTCACGAATAGAATATATAATTGGCCTGAAGGCTCCCGGAGACCGTAAATATAGTCTTGATTGTCACAATCACTGTTACTCTATTAGCTGATCACCCTGCTACGTTTAATCTACAGATTAAAAAATAAACAAAGTTGACAGGTTAACACTTTTCCCGCTGATTCAAGTGTCCCGACCATTTTGTTAATGACCACCCTATAAAAGGTCAGAAACAATTTACATTTCGGAAAGGAATATTTGGTTCGCCTGGTATTAATAATTATGTTAGGTACATTGAAAATGCAAGGATGTTGAATTAATATTAAATACCCAGACCTGGTCTGACAAAAACTCGGAACGACGCGCGTCAGAACACGTCATCTCGCTTCAGCTCGTATTACCATGATGGATGAGTTCCAGCTTCCCTAATCCATCCCTTTGATTGAACCATTTCTAAACGATGTTTTGTTTTTCTTTCTGTTCTGTCTTTCCCTTCATCCCTTTTTCCTTCAAAGTAACTTTTTTTTTGTTGGGCCCCGCTTGTTTTTTCTAGTTTGGGGTAGTGTATAGATGCGCCAGCAGCATCTGACTCGCGAGACTACTCTTTTGTGTTTTTTTATTTGCAATTCCCGGTACGGCGTTGTTTGGGGTTTAAAGATGACGTCTTCATAATTTCTCAAGTCACCGCGCTTTCTTCGTGCGTTCTTCAAAAGAAAAAACGTACAGCCTTTGTAGTAGCCATTATTAACCACCACACAAACCAAAAAGTGTGCCCATGCGCAGGAATGTAAGCTTACCTTTAATATCACTGCAACCCAGTGACTGTAGCGCGTCGACAAAACATCATACGTGAAATTTTGACCTTGTGGTTTTAAGGTTTTGAATATAGCTGACAATAAAACGGTAGCTCTTCATTAATAAAAAAATATGCATAAATCAATTAGCGGGTAAAATCAAATGCGCCTCTACTGAAGATAGATCCCACATTAAAAGTGGCCGTGGCTCGAATTATCATGAACCAGGATCTTTCCTCTTTTAGCGATGGTAAACGTTCAACGTTATTTCCACATGATGACCTCCGACGACGCCAGGACACTAGATCAAGTTTCGCCCAGTCATCAGTTGGGTGTCGTCTTGTTACTCTTTCTGCTTGGAAATTCCAGACGTCTGCCTTGTGCTCCTTTCCTCCGGCGGCGGCGCCAGGTGACAATGCATTGCGGGTCGGATGCTTTCCGACGTCCGTACACCTGCATCTTGGTTGATTTAGAAGAAGAATATCTACCTAATCAGCGTTATCAAATTCAAAAGCTTCTTTTAAGCGCAGCGGTGCCACGTTTTCTTAGCGTAATACCATCTACTTCGTTGGATTGTTTTTTCTAGGTTAAATATACGCAACAAGTGCTTTGTCAACGACGGCACTGCGGTATAAGTGCTCTTGTGTTCCTGTTAAAGAATGTCATTCAAAAAATGGAGACTCCGGTAGATTCTGTCTTGTCAGAATAACGTTATGTACAGACTACGCTGAGATACCGTTTCAATCTGGACGAATAATAAAATACCACCCATAAACGATCACACAAGGATATTGCACATATTTTTCAACAATCTATTAGTGAAAAGTAGTTGCAGCCAATGCACCGCGTTATTGCATGACATCGGGCGAAGAATGCCTAAATAATTTTATGAGAGAGTAATTATGTATACTTATCAGGTCGGCGAATGAGAGCTAGCCGTGATTAGACATCGCAAGAAACCGTAGAAAATATTTTGAGACAGCGGGTGCTCGAAGAACGACCTATAAAAGATAAAAGCAAATCTACCTTGAAAATTATTTAAAAGACAGATCATAACACCAACAGGGTTCACCGCAGCCACGTTCCCGTCAAATATTAGAACACAATTGCCATGCAGTCTTTCGGAGACCAAAGATACCTTTTGGTATCAATATTGGCCAGAAACAGGGCACATTAGGGACAAGATATCTGGACCAATTATAACAAAGCTTTAGTCGTAATATATGATACAACTTTGTAGGAAGTACACTTTTGTGGACATTTATGTTTTAATACTCAGTAAAATATACTTTGTTTATCTTTTTACTAAACGTATTTTCATTTAGAGGCTCCCGGATTTCCGCGTTATGCTACAAAAAAGCTGTAATTTAAAAAAAAAAGTGGATTATCTTAATAGAACTTTCTATTGCCAGCTGCTGTTTGTCGTCAGTAAAATGTAAAATGTATCAATCGCATCACAGTATAGCAGAAATTCAGGAAAACGAAATAACCATCTGGCCGTTTATCTGAGCGCGCAAGTCAAGCCTACGGTATGAAACAAAGTGAACGAGGCAGCCCAAAACCTATGATACCGCCAGCAACTCTTTCTTCCTTACTTTAGTTTTGTCATTTAGTTCCAACTGCATACAATTGCAGTTCACGCGAAAAAATATCTTTTCACTTTTACCGACCGAGGAGCAAGCGGAAAATGGTGCGTGGCAAGATTTTCATCACGCAGGCTCATCTTATTCCCCCGACGAGGAGAGCACTCTCATTTGTGTCCACGCAAAAGATAAATATCAAAATCACAAAGAAACATTCAACTCGGGAAATAGAAAAGAGTCACTCGCTCGGCTGAGTGCGCATTTTGAACAGCCTTTGTACCGTTTCCTGGGCTTACCGGGCAATGCAGTTTGTTTTGACAAGTGACGCCATCTTATCGGGAATTATTGCAACTCTGAGGCGACCCTCGGCCGCGATCACTGAACCCCATCTCGAGCTCGAATTTCCGAGCGCCGTTCCGAGCTGTGACGCAGCCCTCGTATTCAGTCGTTCGGTGACATGGCCTTCCCAAAGTTGCCCCTTTTGAAACGATATCGGGTTTGAATGTCCATGGCTTTGCAGAGGCTTACTGGTCCTAACGTCTGGCCCAAGTATACTCGCACATGCCGCCACCGATTCAAAGGGTTTTTTGCCGCGGAGAAATGGAGAGAATAAAAGAACACAATTTTTTTCAGTCTTGCCTTCGCAGTGGCTTCATGACTTAATTGTGGGATTGAAACTACCCCGCCTGACGAGAGTCGATCGCGGCTCATGAATTCGACACGAGAACTGCGTGAGCACTAGAATTCGGCTTGTAATATTCAGTGACTCGGCTGACACTCGGGTAGTGGCTCGTGTCCAACCACTGTGGTGATAAAAATAGCCGAAGTATAACAATTCCTGAGGTCAGCACGCGTTTTCGACTGTGCCGACGCCAGCGCGTGGCTATGATTAACGACGGCGCAATAGGATAGACGCAGGCCACGTGGCCGCATGTTCTGGCTCCGAGTTGAGGAGATGAACGATCCTCATATTTCTCGAATTCGTTCGGTGACTGACAATGCCTAGAAAGAAAAGCAAAAGCAAGCTTATTTAGTTTTTAACGTTAGGGAGTGATTTTAAGTAGTATTTAACGCAAGTACAAAAATCGTTTTATGGCTTCTGCAAGGTGCAATGAGGTAAAGACGCATCAATCAGGGCCTTAATTTATTTTGGCAGATTGCCGATGCCGGTCACATTTTGATGTCGCTTGTTTGTGGGCACGTTCGTTAAGCCATGGAGTGGGCACGTTCGTTAAGCCAATCCTCAACCATGAGCTCAATATTTGTTTGAATCTCGAAATTTTGCAACAAAAACGACCAGCTAGATCTAAACATATTTCCTGCATAAAATGTAAACAAAAACAGAGCACTGATCTACCTCTTCAGTTAAAAAAACGTCTTAACTGAAGAGCTAAGATGTTTTTGTTTATCGTCACCTAACTGGAAGTTAGGTGACGATAAACAAAATATCAAGAAAAGTTAAATTCTAAGCCTAGAGATCATCTCAACACCGAAACTACCGAGGTTAATTCAACTGTCAACAATCTCTCTGGAACAGTGTACGCTGCCGATATAAAACTAATTTTCTCGAAAACTAAATAAAAAGAACAACTGATGGCACAACACTAAGATTATACTAAAGTGGCGATGTGGGCTAGTTGGTTCAGAGTGCAGAAAATATAATATAGCGCTCAGAACACGAATACCATAGTAGAAGTAGTAAACAAGACAGGCACTAATTGACTATCGTAGATATTTAATCAAAGGAAAAACAGCACAGCAACAACGACTATATATATATATATATATATATATATATATATATATATATATATATATATATATATATATATATATATATATATATATATATATATATATATATATATATATATATATATATATATATATATATATATATATATATATATATATATATATATAGTCTACGCAGATATATTGACGTCTCACTGCTGACGAAGAACTCTGCGCGTCGTTCGTCTATTTTGTAGGCATCTATCAATTCTCTAGACAATTTGTCTTTGCCTCTGCCTATGATTTCGGTACGCTGGAGGATGTGGACTGGCACCGTGGCAAACCGCCCAGTGCAACGGTAAATGCACGTATACTGTAGAGCGCGGAGACAAGTGGCGCTACCTTGCTCTTTGACTGGTGCATCCTCCGGTTTGTCCGTTGTACGCATTACCGCACATATCGGTATTTTCGAGAATACACCGGTACCACAATCAACATATTTATGCTCATGCCTTTCAACAGAACCCCGCTTGTTCTGAGAATTATCCCTGAGGCTGCGGCACAACTGTCACAACCTAGGAGGGGTTGGAAACACAACTTGTTATGTCAAAGCCTTTATCAACTTTTTTGAATGTTATGCGAAACCTTGTGCATATATCGCATTACTTGCGGTATAGTCTAAAGTTTCCTCGCTCTAGGTACAGATCCCCTCCTGATTGTTTTAGTATTTATTCTGCAACTGATCACAGAACTGGCGTTGGTGTATTCCGCTGGACTTATCTATAAAGGCTGTCATACATAGCATGAGGGCAGGACTTCTCAGGTGCCGCCCGGAGGTAAGACGAAGTAATGCTTATTTTCACAAATTTCGTATGGACAGAGTTGTAGGGGAGCAGTCCCTTCTTAGATCGCGGTTAGAAGGACCAACATGTGTGAATTTTTGTGAAATTTTAATCCGTTGTAATTCTGTTTAAATACATCGAGCACGCCCCCCACCACGCCGTTAGCAGCAACACCGTCACACCTGTCGGAAATTACCAAATAGTCACCAATGACGACTATGTAGTAATTGCCGGCAGGGGTGACGGTGTTACTGTCGAGGCGTTCTGGAGGATGTGCTTATATACAAATTATAAGCAACTTGTTTTTTTAACTTTAGTGTGGGAGATAAGTTCCAATCACACGTTACTCAACGTTTCACCAAAACATAACCCACTGAATGCTAAACAGGCCTAAATCGCTAGGGGTCATATTTATGCCAAGGGAGGTCCGGTCGCTTTCGAACTGCCTCATGGTTTCATTGTGATTGTTTCAGAGCGGGACAGACTAGAGTTTTTACCCTTTAGTATCACCAAAAGGCAACGTAGTTTGAAGTAGACATAAAAAAAATTATTTTACGATTAGTTGAAATGAAATTTCGACATCTGTTCACCAGCTAGCTACCATTTAATGTTGAAATGTACAACACAAAAAAAAACCCGAGAATTTTTTACTTAATTTTTATTTCTTGATGACGTGATCACAAGGAATTCAACTTTAAAAACACGCATTCACCGACTAGCTAACATTTGGTGCCAAAAATTACAACGCAAAGAAACATCACGTGCCGTTTATTCGATTCACTGAATGAGAGTAACAAGTAAAACAAAATCACCCCTTCCACTAAACAAAGCAAGAGGCAGCGTTGCAAGTTTAACTGCCATGGACTGTGTGAAAAAATGAAAGCCGTTTACAACTCCCTGTAACGCCGAACTAGAGTCGCAGCTCTTGAGGAGGGAGGAGGGGAAGGGTACTGAGGGGAGGGTAAACTCCTCCCTCTCTCCCCTCAACACCTCATCCTACCAAATACCCCTCCTCCCATCCTCCCTCCCTCCTCCGTCCTCCCTTCCTCCTCCCTTCCTTCTCCCCTCCCCCTCCCCTTTCTCCCCCCTCCCCTCTTCCTCCTTCACCTCCTCCTTCCTCCTACCCTTCCTTCCCCCTCCCCTCCTCCTTCCTTCTCCCCTCCTCCTCTCCCTCCTCTTCCGCGCGGTGCATTATGGGATATTTCCCATGATGCACCGCGTCGGTTACGCCGACGCCGACGGCGACGGCGACGGCAACGGCGACGCCGCTCAAGCCGGAAACAGGCGCCTAAGAGCTGCGCTCTAAAAAAACACGAAAACTCTACGCAATTGCTAAGGCAGCCTTCAACAAACACTTGGAAGTATCCGCGCGTGAACTCCTAAATGACTTCTCCAAAGTCGTCGCGGAGCTTTGCGCCGTCGTTAGACTGTCCATAAAAGTGCGCCGGAAGGCCCGGTAAGACGTGATTCGGACTGTCGCCGAGCCATCCGCATCACAGCAACACTGACCCAAAGGAACGGAAATGGCCAAAGTGTACCAAAAGCAAGAACAAGCAGCCATAAAAAGACGAAAGAAATCGGAACCTCTTGTAAGATAAGGAAGCCTTGGAAGCAATCAAGGCTAAATAAAAGTGGAAAAAGAAAAAACTTTGGAAAACAACTCGAGAAGGATCAAAGCCAAGTAAAGTACGGAAAGATCATTAAAGATGGTACGAAGCTTGTTTTTGGAACTGAGCCTTTCTAGAGTCCCGATCGAAGAAATACTGAAGCAGAGGAAACACGAGACAGTCGTTAAAATAACTACGCGCGTAAATCAGCATTGTTTAAGGTACCAATTCAACGAAGACGAAAGCAATAAATGTCCCTGAAATTGTTAGGGTCAACAAAAAATTACCGTCAAAACATGAGAGAGTACGAATGTAAAGCCGTTGAAATTTTGTAAAGTAAAGAGTTGCTAGGTTCAAGGTAACAATGGGCGCACCATCGACGTTCGCGAGAAAGGCTGCAAACAGTGCCGGATGGCCGCGTCTTCAATCTTCGCACGATCGCGCTCGGCTCGCAAAATAAATGACGGCTTGAATCCAAGCATCCAGTACCTCGAATGAACATCGATCACGGTTCATTCAACAGTTCCGCATCCCATCTGACGGACTTCATTTTTCACGATCTCTCCTCCGCAGTATTGTGTCTACTTCATCGCAACCACCCACTTCAAGGCGACAGTCTTTCTTTAAAGATGCGTGTTCTTTGAGTATCGTTATTTTTCAAGTGCCGAATATACGTATAGTATGTCGATATCTCTTTAAATTTTCACTTGCTTCGTTGGTGAGTTCGGTTTATTTTTGCTTCTCTGTCCGTATTGTCGGCTCGCTTTCGTTGTTTGTTTCTCGATTAGTTTTTCGTCAATTTGTTTGGCTCCTTCGTCCACTTGCGTTTGTTCGTTTGAAAGTAAAACGGCCAAAACTGATTCCATTTGTGATGTAAAAACACAATAGATCATTACATATGCAATGCGTAGCGAATAAGATTGGAAACAAAACAGCCTAAAATGCAATGGTAAGAGCGACCTTTCGGAATAACATAGTGAGTACGTCACCAAAGAAACACACTAACTTGAGAAAGGAAAAAAAAGCTGATATACGAAAGCATCCAAATACTCTACGAAAACAAGCGCAGATCACTATCGAAACACTCTTCAGAGAAACTTTAATCATGAGCACTAGTGTCTTGAATCTTTAAACAAACTTAGTTTTGACAGTTTCTACGGCCCAAATAGTTTAATAAATATCTCTATAGCACATCTACTACTAGTTATATTTGGTTTAGATGTCTATGAATATAACACGACTCCTCCAACTTTCTTACCTTCACCCTCATGTGATCCATCGCTGGAAGCTTATCAGGTCAAATAATTGAGAAAAACAAATTGCAAGCGCGACGCTTTTTATTTTCCGACTTCTCGGAAGGCCCTCACTCCCAAAAACGTATATGCGATCAATAAAGAAAGAAAAAAAAGTGGGCCGCAGTTATTTTTGTAAACTTTGTTTTTTTCGTTCATAAAAACGCTCAACCTTCTGTTTTCTTTTAATTTAGGCTCACTTGACTTTTTTGAATGCCCTTACGCACGCGGCTCCTTAATTAAGAAATACATCACTACGTTGCACGCAGCAGTGATATGCCTTTCTCAATTTTATTTTAATATAGGACAAATTACAAGTGCAGCAGACTTCTCAGTTGACCTAAATGTAGTGTATATTAAAAACTTTCAGCCTTTTCACTCTGGCAAAGAAGGAAGACCAGCGAAGCTGTACTATGGTGGGAATGAAGTAATGGCCGGCCGCAAGTCGGCAAGCCAGAGTGGAAAGGCTGGAAAGGTCGCCGGCCATCTATGAGCAACGGCGGCGACCAGACAACCAGCAAACCGGTTGTCCGGTTGCCGCCGTCGCTCGTAGATGGCGGTAGCTGTCCGGAGTGCAGTGTCGACATTGAATTGTTGGCGGACACGATCCGGGGGAAAATACCTTAACGGCACCGCTGTAAAAAATAAGATAAACATATTTCACCCTTCCTTCTTTCCCCTCCTCCTTCCCCTTCCCCCGCCCCCGCAACTCCACAACAATAACTCCCATACTACGCGGTCGCAGACGCTAATGCATCTCGGGCTCTATGGAGCGGAACAAACCGTTTCTCGGCTGTGACTCATCACTAGGGTGTTCCCCGAAGGCGCAACGAGTGTCGTCTCCGTCCTTCGTTGCCCCCAGCAACGAGTGCAGTATAAGGGACTCGCATAAAATGTTCTTCGCGTAGACTCGACGAAGTGAAGCATTTGTACCATTCGCACTTCCCCCGCCGCCTCCCATCTTTCCCCAGTTCCCCACGCCAAGCCGTCCGCACTTCCCTTAATTCAATTTTCGAGATTCCTCCGCTCGCAGCGTTCTATATTTACACGCCTGCGCGCTCGCCCGCGAAACGATTTGCACGGAACGGAGGATGGACCCAATGGATGACCCGACAGTAAAAGAAATATAGCCGAAGCGTAGCCGCGTTTTTTATCCCGGTCTCGGGACCGTTATTGAAAACAAAAAGAGAAAAGTACGAACACCTAAGATCACATAAAAACATTTCAAGATTTCTGTTTATTCTTGAGTTTTATATATAAAATTTCTAGTAATCTTAGAAAAAAAAACAAAAAAAACATTGCATACGAAATGATTCGGTAGCCGGAACCAAATTCCAAAAAAAGACAATTAATTTGCTTTATTCGAGGCGGAATTGTTTGAAACCTTGTTTTAGCTTCAATCATTTTTTTAAACTTTTTTCAGCTTATTCTATGCACGTGCAAGCTTGAGCCTCTGTCATGTTTTTGCTGGCGCTGACTCGCTTAGGTAGGTTGAAGAATGCGAACATCCAGCATGTATTATTTTCAAACCTTAAAGTAACTTTTCATGTTTAATAAAATTAAGTATTTTGTAACCATCCATATGGCGAAGGTACAAAGTGTAGGTGTCTTTCGTGGGGTAATGGTCTCGGTTTTAGTATAAATTATAATTTCAGAATGCGAAAATCTTTACACTATGTGCAGTTCTATATTATGGTTATTACTACAGAATTATTATGCGGGTGTAGATACAATTTGTTTTTGCAAGTAGCTTAGGTAAGCCAAATTTCGCATGCGGAAGCATTCCAGAAATTTCTTAGGGTACATTGATATGTATGTGTGATTATATTTAGAAAATTAGGGTATTGGGCAACATGTTCAGAATCAAAACCAGGTAAAGAAAAAGATGTACGCAATTTCGTTATAAGCTTCTTTTTTTTAACCTAATTCCCTTTTTTCTTTCTTTTCAGGTACGTGAAAATGCTGTCGGGCCGCAACCGAGTGCATGGGATCTGGATGGCTGTCATGGACACGCAATGCCGAGTGGGAGATTTAAGGTGCTCCTGAAAGAAAGGTCTCAATATTGCTTTTTCACTTTTTCACTTCTAGCTACCGTCAACACTTTTCATAAGTGTTGACGGTAGCTAGCAGGCTTAAATAAAGCATTGATGAAACAAACGTTAGGTTTCTATCCTATAGACCAAAACGCTGTCAATCCAGCGACACCAAGAGTGAACACTCTGCGTTTTTGGGACCGAGCGGTTGTCCGAACTTTGGGTTCGGCATGGAGCCGAGCCAGGGCATGATTTCATCAGGAGGCAGGAATCGTGAAGGATCAGGGAGCAGGAGGGGCGTCTAGTAAAACTTTATTTCTTTGCAAATTGAAAGGTTCATCTTGAGTGCACACTCGCAGCCACTCGCTGCTCATTTTAAAGACCACAACGTCCTTCCTTGCTCGTATGAAAACGGTCATCCCCAACCCCCAGCCAATGCTGGCTCGACACAAGTTAATCGTTAACAAGCCCCGCACTTGTCTTCTCCCACCACGGAAAGACGTTCGGAAAAAGGGGGGGGAGGGGGGGTTGCAGAAGACTGTTTGTCCCGTTAGCGTCAACGTCCCGAACTTGTAAACACCGGCGCCGGTCAGCATCGAACCGAAGAATAGGGTCGTCTGGAGCCACGAGGTAACTTTTCCTTGAACGCCCCATCGTCCCTTTGTACGAGGGCACGTTGGCGATGACATGGCGCCCCCACGCTTTGCTTCCGGGCAAAGCTCACCGGAACCACCCGTAGACGACGCTCAAGGCCGTGCACCTTTGGCGGTCGGACTGGACGAGGGAAAATCGTCTTCCGGGACCTTTTAGAACAGCGTGCGCGGAAACCGGACTCGAGTAGCAGTGAAGCGTAAAAGCTGTGGCAGCGTCGACTGCAGTTGCCACCGCAGTAGTGTGACGTGAGTACCGCGTGAGGCTGTTTAGGAATCTGACGCTGAACGAGCATAAGTCACTGTCTCTATAGGAATAGTCAGCCGCTCCAACATGGAGTCTAATTTTGAGGTCTGTCAAATAATAAAGCCCAATCTGCTGGAGTTCGGTTATGAATTAGAGTTTTTCTTGATATCAGAAGATAAACATTTGCTTCTGAGACTCTCACCTGCATAAAATTAACGCAGTGAAATGCGTTTTAATTGCTAAATTAGAACTAATGTTGGGGTGTTTGATAAGGGCAAAGCCCGAGCTTTTCCAAAACAACACTCGCACACATTCTGCGAGGTGCAAAGTGCAGTCCCTTACAACGAAGCGGGATGTCACCTCGCAATATTTAAACATAAAATATTTATATTTTCGTGGCAACGCTATAAATATTTGATCAATAGTCAATAGTCATGTTGATTTCAGGCTATATATGCTTTGTGGTCATGCAACGTTGATTTTGAAAATATCACAGCTATATTTTACCTATATCTTTTCCATCGTTGAACGTTTTACTCTAACGTAAAATGTTCATTTATTCAGGCACATAATTCAAGAAATCAGTGCTTGTTAGCCGCTGTAAGATTATGTTGAAATAATTTTCAAATGTGTTTAGGGTAAAACAGTACACAATAACAAATCCGCTTGAAAAAAAAAGTTGTGTACTCATGTTTCTTGAAGATGATTCATATGTTAGCTTACAATGTAACAAGGAAACAAAATCTGATAGAAACGCCTCATGCGACCGACAGATACTTGCTCATTGGCACTTAATATTTTCAGGCTTTCCTGAAACGTAACAGTATTTTTTTTGCCACTAGGAATGCCGCCCTAAGCAATAACGCTAAAGCACATCACTCTCTAAAAAAGGGGTATCGTCTTACACCCTTTTGTCCCATAGAAGTGCACCCCAAGACTTCAGTTCGAAGTACAGCGCATAATAGTCGAACAGAGCACCCCATCATTTTACCAGGGGCTTGATAACGGTGCGATATAACTTATTAAATAGATAAAGTACGTTTCAAAGGCCACAGAAAGAAAACACTGAAGTTTTGCAGTAGGGCCGAGAAAACCCGCAGTATTTTTTTGTAGTCACTAACACGTACTATCGGGGAAAATGAAATGCGAACAGAGGAGCGCGTGACTTGCCGTACAGAGCTGCGCCACCTGGAAGTGAGCCTAGGGGCGAGGGTGCGTGGCCTACTCCGATGTGTTCACGCCCTTCGCTCGGCACTCCCCAAGCTTCGGCAGTGCGCCTCTCAGTGCGCTGAAAGCTGTCACCGCTATCTTTGTCTGCTCGGCGCGTGGGCCGAGCTTCTTCGCACCGCACGCGCTGAGCCAGCAAAGATAGCGGTGATAGCTTTCAGCGCACTGAGAGGCGCACTGCCGAAGCTTGGGGAGCGCCGAGCGAAGGGCGTGAACACATCGGAGTAGGCCACGCACCCTCGCCCCTAGGCTCACTTCCAGGTGGCGCAGCCTGTACGGCAAGCCACGCGCTCCTCTGTTCGCATTTCATTTTTCCCCGATAGTACATTAGCAATATTACTAAGGTGTACGACACGGCAATCAAGCCTCTCGTGAAAGTTGGTACCGTCAGATCGACGTCAGTGCGCTGTACCTCGAACTGAAGTCTTGGGGTATCTTTTGTAGAACAAAGTGTGTAAGAATACAGCTTTTTATCTGAGAGTGCGCCACCTCTACTATGAGCTTTTAGTTGAGTGTAATGTTGCAGTCCAAATAACAGAATAAGTGGCATAATGTTTCAATGTGTATTCACTGGATGGGCGAATATCCGGTTGTTACGAATAGCCCATCGAATTTTGTTCTATTCAGCACTCGCTTCGAATCGAATTAAAGTATTCGACAATATCGAATCATTCGACAATATCAAATTATTCAACATTTCCGAACACTTTGGCTTGGATTTCCGACCATTTCCTGCTCCCGAACTCAATACACTTGAAATTAAACAATTACAGCACTTATAATACCAAATAAGGGCAAATATAAAACTACATTTTAAACATATCTTGTGATATTTGCTGCTTGTACTATTTGAACAATTTGATTCGAAATTATTCGGCCAAAATCACAATTCGCTTTGAATTCGATTCGGACCCCAAATCCTCTTTTCGCCCATGCCTAGTATTCAGTCTTCAATTTCTGGAGCAATATCATCTCATTGCGAACAATTTAACTTCAAATATATAATAATCTAATACTAAAACAAAATGATTATTCTGGAATCTAGAGTTAAATAAATCAGGTCATCATAACTAAAAAAAACACACACAAAAACACGTGACATAAGTAGTTTTTTTGGGGTCATTTATTACTTTTTACACACAAACAGTGTTATCTTTCCTCCTTGAAGGATCCCAACTGAACCGCTGATAGAGTAATCAAGGCAAATCGGAAGGCGCAACAGTGGAATTACTTAGTTCTTTAAGTTTCCTTATTACGACAAATAAATAGCCTGAACCAACATGTCATTAAAATAAAAATAAAAGGGGGCACAAAAGTTTTACTGTCACCATTTGGTAAAAACTGGAGCGGCCAAAGAACTGCGTCCGCCTCCCCCTCTTCTAGAATGACCGCACGCTGCATGAATATGACCACTTAGCACTACTTACAAGCAAACGTAGTTTTCGTCACTTTGTTAAGGAATAGGATATCTTTATTGCTATTTGTACAAAATGCGCACAGATTTACAATTACAAGTAAGTTAAATGCAAACAAAAAAGTTAATGCCTAAATGCCTATGAATAGGGGTAAATATTTCCCTCAAAGATATCCTGAGTCTAGCTAGTTCGTAATTCATAAAAACAGAAAAGTACTCTAGACATGAGAGACTGGAAGATACATCAGCACAGAAACTGCACCACTCGCAAACGGCAGTTGATCCCTTTGCTCCATTCCCTGGCACATTACAGGTGTAAAAACTGTCAAAATGTTCCCAAGTTCATTTTTGCGTAGTCCGAATGCCATTTTAGGCGATTCTCTAATATTTCGACTGCCTCTTTGAAGAAAGTTTGTCTAATCTCTTCAATACTCGCATGTGCGGTTTGTATCACCTCATTTTTCGAGAAATGTATCCTTCCACGCAGGTGTTCGTTCAGCTTTGGGAAAAGCCTGTGGTCACTCGGAGACAGATCCGATGAATACGGTGGATGTTCCAACCATATCAAGCCTTTTGTTCTATAAATGGCAGCCATTGCAATGTAACATAGGTGGCTGGGTGCAGTGTGATAAAGAGGCAATCCCTGTCATAACTATATATGGCGTTTCCCCTTGGTTTCAACAAGTAATTGTGTCATTAATTCCGCATAGTGTTAAGGGCTGGGGGTTGGACAGGCTGGAGACCGGATTTCGGATATGAGGATGACGATATTTTAATGGAACATGATTAGATGATGGTAGCGTCCGTTGGTAAGTCCCATTCTGTCTCCGCCGCGCCTGTCCGTGGTCCCCTCTTTTATAGCCGGAGTGACGTGACGATGTTGCGTCACCGGCGGGATGAAGATGAGAAGATCGATGAAGATGAGCTCCAACGGCCACTCTCATTGGCCCAGAGGTTTATGTCGTCGCAACAGCAGCTTCACTTGATATTGTAGAAAAAGGTCGACGAAGACCCATTGACGTTGGTTACTTCTGCCGATGCTCGAATGCCCATGGTCCCAGGTCTTCGAGAGGGTTTCTGCCGAACGATGGTGTTGCGGACCGTCCCTGAAAGTTTGCCTTAGATGAAGCACAGGCTCGCCGGGGTTTGGAACGTAACAATAGTAAGAACTTGTTATTGTGGCTCTACGTTGTAGATAATCTAGCAAAAAGCCACTTTTGCTATCTAGAAAACCGACATTATAACCTTGCTTTCTGATGACATGTCCTTGAATTCTTAGGGTTCTGGAGAACCATGACGTTTCCATGGCTGACATTGCAATTTGGTTCCAGGGTCATAGTGGTAGAGCCCTGATTCATCCATTGTTGAGGAACTTCTGTTTGCCCATCTTAAAGATTTATAAATGCTGCCTGCCAAGCCCCACACTCGTTCATTTTTGTGTGGATGCTAGCATTGGAGGTACGCATCACGCCCTTTTTTAGAGTGCAACTCTTTAGGCGCTTGTTTCCTGCTTGAGCAGCGTCGCCGTCGGCATAACCGCGCGTTGCATTATAGGGCGTTTCACATGATGACGTCACACGTGACGTCACGTGCGACTTTACAAGGATCACGAGGGTGACGTCGCCTTTGTGACATCACATGACGCCAGGTTTAGCTCGAAATATTTCCCCGCTAGATATGGCGGAGAAATATTCCCGCTAAATTTAGCGGGTAATTTTTACCACTAAATTTATCGGAGAAATATTTTCCGCTAAATTTAGTGGAGAAATTTTTCTGCCGAAATTAGCGGGTAATTTTTTTTTCGCCAAATTTAGCGGGCAATTTTTTCGTACTTTATTTAGCGAAAAATGTTTCCGACAAATTTAGCAGAAAAATTTTCTCGTCAAGTTCAGCGAAAACATTTTCCCGCTAAGTTAAGCGAAACACTCCCCGCTAAATTTAACGGAAAAAATTATCCGCTAATTTTAGCCGGAAAATGTCTTTGATATATTTAGCAGAAAAATTTCCCCACTACATCTAGCGGAAAAAACTTCCCGCCAAATTTAGTGGTAAAATTTCCCGACCAAATTTAGCAAAAAATTTCCCGCTAGATGTAACGGGAAAGTTTCTCCGCTAAAAATTCCCCGCAAGATTTAGTGGAAAAGTTCTTAGCTGAAAAGAATTCTTAGCTAACTTTGTTAGCGGAAAAGTTTCCCCGCTAGATGTTGCGGGAAATTTATCGAAATTTTTTCGCTAAATGGGAGGGGAGCAGAAGAGAAGGAGGACGAGGGAGGAGGGGTATACGCTCTCCTCCTCCTCCTCGAGAACTGCGCTCTTATTCGGCATTACAGAGAATTGTAAACGTCTTTCATTTTCTCGGCCCATTCTTTTGAAAGATATTGTGTAAAATATTTATAGAAACCTCTTTTCTGCACTATAATCTTGTGAACATTTGTGAGTTGTTCACCAATATATCATAAATATTAGTGATTGTTATTTTACGTTGACAGTTTTTTTTTTAACGGGACATTGCCATGCTAATTTTACACACGATGCTCTCTCGTATTTTAAGTTCAGACAATATCTTTTACAATCTTATAGGACACAGCGAAATTTCCTGCACTTGTTGACATAGCACTGTGTATTTCTGTAAGAATCATGCCCTTCTTTCTCAGGTACTTAATCATGGCACTCCGCTCAATACGCTCCACTTTCTTATTGAGCCACCACCTCTACTCAATCACGAACATGAAATGAAGAAATAACAAAATGTACATATCGGATTTTTGGCATGCATACTGTAGGAACATTCGCCAATGAGTATGCTCTGAATTAAACTCATATTGTCACGAATGACAACTGATGAGGCGGTGATAACAAAAGAAACTAAACGTTTAATGGGGCGAACTTGTGCCCAAAAGTAAAAAGGAAACAGAAGATAATAACAGAGCGTCGCGGGCGTCGAAAGCGGCGAAGCAGCAGGATCGAACGCTGAGGCGAAACTGACTTGGTTCGCCACGCGAAGCCCCTTATGTACACGCGTAGACTTCTGGAATAATCGGCCCAGAAGGTTCGGCGTGTAGAACTTTCTAACCTCGAACAAGCAACACAATTCTCGAATTTACGAGAACATTACATTGGATGTCAACAAAAGGCGTCCCCGCGGCCAGGAATCGAACCCTGGCTTTTCGCGTGGGAGGCAGGCGCTATAACCGTTAGGCCACGCGCGCGCTGCCTACTTGGCAAGCTGCGCGCGCGGCATTACTCCCCCTTTAAAAAGTGCATCGCCCCGATGCAGCATAAACCAAAACAAAGCAAACAAAAGTAACGGTAAGCTAAAGAGTCATTTGGAACACATAAGGTCCACAGTCCTATCGAGCGTAGTACGGCTTCATGCGCACGACGTGGACGACTTCTGGTCGTGGAGGGCGGCGTGATGAAGTCCGTGTTCCGGCGGGCATCACCTCGTAGTTCAGGTCCCCGAGTCGACGAAGTACTTTGTAGGGTCCGAAGTAGCGCTTTAGGAGTTTCTCACTAAGACCACGGCGCCGTATCGGTGTCCACACCCATACCCGGTCTCCGGGTTGGAAGTGGACGTCCCTGCGACGAAGGTTATACCGGCGTGCGTCGACTCGTTGTTGCTCTTGAATCTTGATTCTTGCCAGTTGACGAGCTTCTTCCGCGCGTTGCGAGATCAGTTGAGCATCGTCGTTGCCATCGTCGGCCGGCACGTGAGGCAGCATGGCGTCGAGCATTGTGGTAACCGTCCGGCCGTGTACCAGTTGGAACGGTGTCATTCCCGTGGTTTCTTGCACCGCTGTGTTGTACGCAAACGTGACGTACGGCAACACCTCGTCCCATGTTTTGTGCTCTACGTCGACGTACATGGAGACCATGTCGGCGATCGTCTTGTTGAGCCGCTCCGTTAGCCCGTTGGTCTGCGGATGATAAGCGGTTGTTCGTCGATGGCTCGTATGACTGAGCCGAAGAACTTCTTGAGTCAGCTGTGCCATGAAGGACGACCCGCGATCGGTGATCAGCACTTCAGGTGCGCCGTGTCGAAGGAGAATAGACTCGACAAAAAACTTAGCGACTTCTACCGCTGTTCCCGATGGCAGGGCTTTCGTCTCGGCGTATCGTGTAAGATAATCGGTCGCGACGATAATCCACCGATTTCCTTGCGCCGATGTTGGGAACGGCCCAAGTAAATCCATTCCGACCTGCTGGAAGGGCGTAGTCGGTGCAGGTATCGGCTGCAGGAGTCCTGCTGGCTTCGTCGGAGGCTTCTTACGTCGTTGGCACTCATGGCACGACCGTGTGTACAGGTGGACTGTTTTCGGGAGTCTCGGCCAGTAGTACTTGTCACGAATCCGGGCGAGCGTCCTGCTGTAGCCAAGGTGTCCAGCCGTCGGGTCGTCATGGCATGCTTGAAAGATTTCTTCTCGCAGGCTGGCCGGAACAACCAGCAGCCAGGCAGGGTCGCTCGTTCCGAAGTTCTTCTTGAAGAGCACGCCTCGTCGCAGAACGAAGCTTGGCAAGTCTCGGGCCAAGACTCGCGGAACAGAGCTTCCTTGACCTTCGAGGTGGTCGATCACGGCGCGAAGTTCGGGGTCGTCTCGTTGAAGTGCTCCCATGTCGGTATCTGTTATTGCTCCGAGAAAACGGGCGTCATCATCGTCGTCGGTGCTGTCAGGAGGAGATTCGACTGGGGCCCTAGACAAACAATCGGCGTCATTATGCTTGCGGCCAGACTTGTGCACAACGGTCACGTCGAATTCTTGCAGTCGAAGGCTCCAGCGAGCGAGGCGTCCTGACGGGTCCTTGAGGTTGGCGAGCCAACAGAGAGCGTGGTGGTCCGTGACAACGCGGAACGGGATCCCGTACAGGTATGGGCGGAACTTGGTTAACGCCCAGACGACAGCGAGACATTCCTTGTCGGTTGTCGAGTAATTTTTCTCTGCCTTGGACAGTGCCCGGCTTGCGTAAGCGATCACCCTCTCTGCTCCGTCTTGTCTTTGGACGAGCACCGCACCTAGCCCGGCGTTGCTGGCGTCTGTGTGAACTTCTGTTTCCGCTGACGGATCGAAGTGTCCGAGGATAGGAGGCGACTGGAGTCTTTCCTTCAGTTCGTTGAACGCTTGTTCTTGCTCCTCCCCCACTGGAAGTTCACGTCGTCCTTCGTCAGATGCGTGAGTGGTGAAGAAATTTTGGCAAAATCGCGAACGAAACGTCTGTAGTATGCGCATAGCCCAAGAAATCTTCGTACGGCTTTCTTGTCTGATGGCTTCGGAAATTCGGCGACAGCGGATGTCTTTGCAGGGTCAGGACTTACACCTTGAGCACTCACAACATGGCCCAGGAATTTGAGCTCACCGTAAGCGAACCGACATTTTGACGGCTTCAGTGTCAGTCCGGCGTTCTGGATAGCCTGTAGCACGGCTCGCAAACGTCTGAGGTGCTCGTCAAAGTCGCTGGCGAATACCACGACGTCGTCGAGATAGACGAGACAACTTTGCCATTTCAAGCCGGAAAGAACGGTGTCCATTACGCGCTGGAACGTCGCCGGTGCTGTGCATAGCCCGAACGGCATCACTTTAAATTCGTACAGCCCGTCCGGCGTGACGAAGGCAGTCTTTTCGCGATCTCGTTCGTCGACCTCGATCTGCCAGTACCCACTCTTCAGGTCCATCGACGAAAAGTATCGGGCGTGGCGCAGCCGGTCCAGGGTGTCGTCGATGCGTGGCAGCGGGTAGACGTCCTTTTTGTTACAGCGTTCAGTCGGCGATAGTCCACGCAGAACCGAAGAGTCCCGTCTTTCTTTTTCACAAGGACTACCGGTGAAGCCCACGGGCTGCTTGAGGGCTGGACAATGTCGTCATCGAGCATTTCTTGGACCTGCTTCTGGATGACTTCTCTCCTTCACAGAGACACGGTACGGCGACCGACGAAGGGGAAGCGCGTTGTCTTCAGTGACAATTCGGTGTTTCGCAACGGTCGTTTGGCGCACCTTTGACGACGTGGAGAAGCACTCAGTGAACTCGGCGAGAAGGTCACTGAGTTGTCGTCGTTGTGGGGTAGGCAGGGTTGGGTCGATGTCAAACTGCGAAGGCGGCGTTGTCTTGGGTGGCCACGAAGAGAGGTCTTCTGATATTGCGGCGATTGCGGCTGAGTCCGGGAGTTCCTCGGCGTGACCCACGGCGGTGCCTTTCGTAAGGTGCTGGGCCTCCTGTCGGAAGTTCGTTACCAGTGCGACAGTGTGTCCGTCTTGGAGCTCCGCGACGCCTCTTGCGATGCCAATCCCTCTTCCTAGAAGCAACTGGAGGCTTCCTTCGAGCAAAACGTCGCCGCAGAAAGTCCCATCAACCCCGACGGGTACGAAAACACTTGACCGCGGTGGTAGGTTCACGTGGTTTGCGAGGACTCGTACCGCGGATGACGTCGCTTTGGGTTCCTCCGCTGGTGGAGCAGGTTTTCGTAGCGTCAGCCGGTTTGCTCCGAGGTCGATGACGGCGCCATACTCGCAGAGAAAGTCCATGCCGAGGATAACGTCCCTCGAACAGTCTTGCAGAACGACGAACTTTACAGGGCACGTCTCACCGTGGATCTCGACGCGAGCAGTGCATCTCCCAACCGGCGTGATGAGGTGCCCTCCGGCGGTTCGTATTTGAGGTCCATCCCACGGCGTCGTGACTTTTCGAAGGCGGCGGGAGAGCCTCCTACTCAAGACTGAGTAGTCTGCTCCGGTGTCAACGAGTGCTGATGCGTCGTGGCCGTCGATGACGACGTTTAGGTTATTAGACACCGTTGCAGGGGCGTCGTGTCAGTCTCTGGTAGCGTTCGAGTGGGGACCCTCCGACGTTCGTGGAGGATCTTGGCGTCGGTCGTCTTCGGCAACTCCACCTCCAGGGGTTGCCGCGCCTAGTTTCCCCGGCGAGGAGCGAGGGGTGACAGGCTTTCACGTCGGGGTCGGTGCATCGGCGAAGCTGGACGTCGTGGCGACGGCGACCGGAACTCTCGGCGGGACGCAGGCTCGGGTGACTGAGGTCGTCGCAGGTACTCGTCGATCTCCCGAGGGCGTTCACCATAACGGGGGCGTGGGTCATTCGGGTGGAACCCGCGCAGCCCGAGTCGTCGGTATGGGCATTGGCGGTAAGTGTGGTTTGCTTCCCCGCAGTGGAAACACAGAGGGCGTCGGTCGGGCGTTCGCCACACGTCAGTCTTCCGGGGTGCGCGGGGCTCCTGGCAGGCGTACTGGACCTGGACGTCGTGGCGACGGTCCTGCTGCGGCGCAGGAGACTGACGTCGGGGCGGCGCGGAATAGGCTTGAGGAGGAGGTGGTGGCCGTCGGGCCACTGCGGCGTAGGTCAGGGTGGGCTCCTCGGGTGCTGCTACGCTGGCAGGAGCCTCCGGTTGAATTGCCCGCTGAACTTCTTGGCGTACCACTTCGGCTATCGCCAGCGAAGCCGGCTGGTTGGCAGCAGGCAGCAGCTTCCCGAGCTCTTCCCGGACGATGTCGCGGACAATTGCACGAAGATTGTCAGCGCTGGTGCCGCCCTCGTCGAATCGGGAACATGTCAGCGTCGAGGCAGCAGGCGTGCCGGCGAGTCGGTTGTAGTGGCTGGCTCGGATTGACAGGGCCCGCTCGATGTTAGTTGCCTCGGCAACGAATTCAGCGACAGTAGTTGGTGGGTTGCGAACCAGGCCACCGAAGATGTCACTCCTCACTCCTCTCATCAAGACGCGCAGCTTCTTCTCCTCGGTGGACTGAGGGTCGGCGCGGCTGCTCAGGCGGAGGACGTCTTCAACGAAGCTGGTGACCGTTTCGTTGGGCCCTTGAGTTCGTACTTGCAGGAGGTCTTCCGCTCGCTCTCGTCGTGTCTGGTTCGTGAATGTCTTCTTCAGGCCGGCGATACAGGTGTCCCACGACGTAAGCGACGCCTCGTGGTTCTCGAACCACTGCCTCGCGGTACCCTCCAAGGAGAAGTAGAGGTTTTGGAGGCGCTGCTCCGTGGTCCATCCATTATGGCGTGCTACACGTTCGTAGTGCAGAAGCCAGTCCTCCACGTCTTCGTGGGTCTCGCCATGGAAGGTCGTCGGGGTTCGCTGGGCAACGGGCAGGCAGATGACGGCGGCAGCGGTCGGGGTCTGCGATTGCTGGTCGTTCATCGTCGGCCTCGTTGGCTGCGTGGTCCTGGGTGGCAGAAGTCCGAATTCCGGGTGTAGGCCTTGGGTGCGACGACTGAACCGGATCTCGGTCTGGTCTTCGTCGGGTCCTCCGGAGCTTGGGTTCGGACTTGTACTGCGGGAACTTGGAGGGGTGCGCTTCACGGACATGCGGTACCCGCACCTCCACCAAAATGTCACGAATGACAACTGATGAGGCGGTGATAACAAAAGAAACTAAACGTTTAATGGGGCGAACTTGTGCCCAAAAGTAAAAAGGAAACAGAAGATAATAACAGAGCGTCGCGGGCGTCGAAAGCGGCGAAGCAGCAGGATCGAACGCTGAGGCGAAACTGACTTGGTTCGCTACGCGAAGCTCCTTATGTACACGCGTAGACTTCTGGAATAATCGGCCCAGAAGGTTCGGCGTGTAGAACTTTCTAACCTCGAACAAGCAACACAATTCTCGAATTTACGAGAACATTACATTGGACGTCAACAAAAGGCGTCCCCGCGGCCAGGAATCGAACCCTGGCTTTTCGCGTGGGAGGCAGGCGCTATAACCGTTAGGCCACGCGCTCGCTGCCCACTTGGCAAGTTGCGCGCGCGGCAATATCACAGATCAAATGGGTCGAGGGTTAAGCATAATAATCAACCCTCGTGTTCAACCCACTTTTCAAGAATGTGTCATGGGCGAGTCATAATCCCGGCAGTCGGCGCTGTATCTACTAGCGCGCCGAGTATACGTATAAGCTAATGCTCGCACCTAATAAGGTAGTTCATTACCAGTCTCTGACTAGACTACATGGTGTCAGAAGCGAGGTGAAGAGAACAAAGAAGATAGCATGGCGTCGTCACTGCTCCCACCACCGAAATCACTGGATACAACGGGTGAACCGGGGATAGTCCTGGCGCATCTGGAAAAGTGAGTTTAGGCTTTTAGGAAGTACAAGCAGCCACCTTCCTTATGACGATAGGTAAATAGGCACGGAAAGCATACGCGACGTTCGTTTTTGAAGCGGAGGAGGAATGAGACAACGTTAACGTGCTCATGGAAAAGTTCGAGAGCTTCTACCGACCTGCCACGAACCTGACATACAATGAGTTTCGTTTCGGCACCCGAGATCAGCGAGAAGGAGAAACCTTTAACGAGTGGCTAACAGAGTTGCGTTTGTTAGCATGTCGCTGCGAGTTTGACGTGTTAGAAGAGCGTATGCTTCGAAGCCGAATCATCCTCTGTATAAAAGACAAAAAACTGCAACAGAACCTGATCTCAGAAAACCCGCCATGCGCAAAGGCCATCGAAATATGTCGAGCCCGAGAACAAGGTCAGGAACAGTTCGAAAAGATACAAAGCTTCGCGGAACAAAAGCATGCGGCCGTTGTTAATCGTATGGAAGCCTCATGCCCGAAGTGCGGATTTTCCGCGCACCGAGACAAAATGCCAGCAATGGAAAACACTGCCAGAACTGCAGTGGCTACAACCATTTCGCAAAAGTATGCAGAAACCGAAAAAAATCACCCGAAACAGCACGACCAAAAGCAAGTACGGGAGATTCATGCAGATAGCGATAGCGAAGAAGAATATTTCCTGCAGACTTTGCGAATGGCAAGTGTCTCCAACAGAAACCTTTGGTCAGCCCAGGTTCACGTTGAAGACGAGCCGCTCGACTGTAAGCCTGATACCGAAGCTGATTGCTGCGTTATGTCAAAACACACGCTCAGGCGACTGACAGATAAGCGAACGCGGAAATGCAACGTGGCCTTGAATGGGTTTTTCGGTGATATGAAATATGCAAGAGAGCGCGTTGCACTAACGCTCCGATGTGGGACCCACACAACTACAGCGCAGTTCTTTGTGATGGATCAAAACATACCCCTTGCACTTAGCGGATCGGTCGCAGAAGAACTCGCATTAATCAAGCGATTGGCAACAATTACGAGCAGCCACCTGTACGAAGCAGCCAAGCCTTTTGATGATGTGTTCCAGGGACTCGGCAGACTAAAAAACATCTCGTACAGGATGGAACTGAAATCTGGAGCGCAAGGTATCGTTAAACCACCGAGGAAAGTGCCCATTGCTTTGAGAGATAAGGTTAAAAAGGAACTCGATCGCATGGAGCAGGATCAAGCAATAACCAAAGTCACAGAACCTACAGATTGGAGTAGCAACATGTTCGTTGTTACAAAACCCAACAAGATCCGCATCTGTCTGGACCCGTCGGACTTAAACAGAGCCTTATTGCGCGAACATTACCCGATGCCAGTATCGGCAGATGTCTTGAATTCTACGGGTCTGCACGGCGCGAATTACTTTTCTACTCTTGACGCTTCCTCTGGGTTCTGGCAGATTGCATTAGACCACGAGAGCTCATACTTGTGCACTATGAGCACACCATTTGGACGGTACAGATTCTTGAGGATGCCATTCGGCATTTCATCAGCTTAGAACATTTTTCAGCGGGCAATGCCCACTGTTCTAGAAGACCTTACAGGAGTAGACGTTGTCATGGATGACATTTTGGTCTGGGGAGCAACAAAGCAAGAGCATGATGCGAACCTGCAGAGACTGCTACAACGCTGTAGAATGGCCAACCTGAAGCTCAAAAAAAAAAAGAAATGCCGTTTTCTTTAGAAACAGGTTCGCTACCTTGGACACCTCATAACCCCGGAAGGTCTTCATGTTGACCCCCAACGCGTGCAGGACATTCTAGCAGTTCCTGCCCCGACTAACTGCATGTCCCTGCAAATATACCTCGGTATGGTTAACTTCGTGTCTCGTTTTATACCAAATATGTCTTCGATTGCAGCCCCGCGGCGAAAACTGCTGCTTAAAGAAGTCGCGTGGGATTGGACGGACCGACACCAGAACAGTTTCGAAGTCCTGCGACAGAGGCTGATGGAAGCTCCAGTCTTTGCGTACTTCAGACCAGGCAAGCCTGTTACTTTGTCTGTCGACGCGAGCCAACATGGCGTTGGAGCTGTCCTCCTTCAAGACGGACACCCGTTTGCGTACTCTTCAAGATCCCTCAAGGATTCACAAAGCAACTACGCACAAATTGAAAAGGAAACTTTAGCTATAGTTCACGGCTGCACGAAGTTTCATGACTACATCGTAGGACAGCCCGAAGTCACTGTTGAATACGACCACAGACCCCTTGAATTTATTTTCAAAAATTCCCTTTCCGAGTGCCCCCTCAGACTGCAAAGAATGCGTCTCATTCTACAAAGATACCCGATAACCGTGAAATTCAAGGCAGGAAAAACTTTGCTAATTGCAGACGCGCTTTCGCGCTTTCCAAGCAAGATCGTCTTGAAAGACAAAGAAGAGCACTTCCACGTGAATGCATTGACGTACCTTCCTATTTCAGACGCCAAGCTGAAAAAGCACGTTGGACGCAACAGAAAGGGACCCGGTGATGCTGCAACTTCGTGACTACGCCAGCACATCATAGCCGGACTCGAAGGACGACGTACCGGATGAGCTAAAACTATACTGGAACTATCGCGATGAAATTCACGTAGAAGACGGCCTGGTATTGCGAAGCAACAAGATAATCGTCCGGAAAGCAAAAAGAAATGAAGTTTTGAAGCTTTTGCACGCGGCGCACTGTGGGGAAGAAAAAAAAAAACAGAGCAAGGGAAGTCATATATTGGCCAAACATTACGAGTGACATCACATCACTCGCACGCTCGTGCACACTGTGTCAAAAATACAAACCCTGAAACGTGAAGCTGCCAATGCTTAGCCACGACGTACCGACCTCCCTTGGCAAATGATAGGAGTCGACCTTTTTCATCATGACGGTCATGAGTTTCTCATTGTGATCGACTACTGCTCCTTTTTTTTGAAACCAAGGAACTTCGCCAAGCAACAGCGGCCACAGTGATTTCTGCCTGCACCGAAATATTTGCCACTCATGGACTGCCCGTCCGGATATGCAGCGACAACGGGCCGCCGTTCAGCAGCAAGGCGTTTAAGGACGTTTTGGCGAGCCTGCAGATCCAACAAGTATTTTCAAGTCCTTACCATCCCCGTTCCAATGGAATGGCCGAACGCGCAGTCCAAGAAGCAAATAAGCTTTTATTCAAGTGCTCTCGAGACAAAGTAAGCTTCTGTTTAGCACTGCTAGAATGGCGCAACATGCCTAGAGATGCCCACCTCAAGTCGCCGGTACAGCGGTTAATGGGGCGCCAAACAAGAACACTGTTGACCGTTACCACAAGTCATATGAAACCCGAAACCGTACCAACAGAGATAGTGACAAGTCGTCTGAAGGAAATTCGAGACAAGCAGAAGGCTTCATACGACCGAACAGCACGCCAACTTCCTGATTTGCGACCAGGTTTCCCCGTAACCGTTTATGACAGCTTGCAGAGAACCTGGACTCCCGCGGTCATCAAGGCACAACAGATGCACCCAGGTCTTACGTGGTCACCACTGAAGATGTTCACAGCAAAAGACGTACGAGGGAGGATTTGCGACTTCTGCCGACTACTACAACAGCAGTTGAAAATGCCCCGTCGGTCCACGGGAACGGAAGAGCCGATACTACGAGTCAACAGACACCTCTCGGGGACGACCTGGTTGGACATGCACCGTCACCTGCAGATGAAGACGCGGCCGCCGGAGCTACCAACGTTACATCGGCTACCCCAGAGCGCAGAAGTACGCGACTACGGAGGAAACCTCAGCGATACCCAACCTCGGAACGCAAGCGACCTGAAGAGGAGGAAGATGTCATGGGCCAGTCATAATCCCGGCAGTCGGCGGTGTATCTAATAGCGCGCCGAGTATTTAAGCCAATGCTCCGCACCTAATAAAGTAGTTCATTGCCAGACTCTGACTAAACTAGAGAATGTATTAGTCTACTTCTTTTTTTAGATTCGCGTCCCCACTTTAGGACACATTGGAAACAACTGATGAAAATGGTACAAATATATAGGTGAAATATAGGTTAGTGGTTAAGGGGTCGTTTCTGTTTCTTTCGTGCACCATTCAAAAATGACGGACAAACATTCGGTTATTGTTTTGCCTGTGTACGTGAATTATAATGCTCGTACTATAGCACCCTCTGATGTTATGTGAAAACAACCGAACTCTCTTATTCATCGTAATCATTCATCCTGTTCTTTTGAAAAAAAACTTATGCTTAACGGGACTGAACCTACTGGGTGCTCACTAGCAAATGCTCTTAACGAACATTTTGTAAATATCGCAAGTACGACTTAACAAATAATGCTTGGGTTTTTAGCGATAAAAAACAGTGACTTGATAATTTTTAGACCCGGTTGTCGAACCACAGGGAATGAATGTATTTTTCGCTTAAAAATTGCTGAAGTTGGGATGAGGATGGAATCGAAATAAGATCTGTAAAGAAAGTTATTCGTTTGTTAGCACCTGTGATAACTCATATAATCAATATTTCTATAGCTACAAGAGTATTTTCTACGCGAATGCAGATTGTCAAAGTTTCAGTATTACATAAAAAGAGAAGCGTAAACGAAAAAGGGAAATTACAGGCCATTCTCAGTATCGCCAATGCTTTCGAAGGCACTGAAAAAAGTCATTCGCACTTGATTAATCAGCTTTTCTAATAAGTATGACTTGATAAAAGCATTACAGTAACGGTTCAGAAAGCACAAGTCTACTAAATCCGTCTTACTTGTTCAAAACTAATTTTCGCAGCAAAGCTTTGAAAGCAAAAATATAGTACTTGGAGTATGCATACACTTTACTAACGCATTCGACTGTCTCAATGATCAAACTCTACTTGCCGAACTAGGTAGTTGTGGATTTCGAGGGCACGCTTTACAGCTCATACGCGGTCGTATCTGGGGCATTGAATTCAATTTGCCAGTATCAATAAAAATTCCTCCAGCATAAAACTTTTTTCCTGCAGGGTAGTACTTGGGTCCATTCCTTTCTTAAGAAATATGTCAATGATAATATAAATATAATCGAAAACTTATAACTGATCAACTATGCCCATGACTGAAGTATACACTTTTCCGCAGATAACGCTGATTTGTTAAACGACATGGCAAACCTGACGCTGTCAAAATTAGAAATGTGGACTCATAACAACGCGTTACAAATAAGTGTGATTAAAACGAAAGCCGAGCTTTTTCGGCCTAAAACTAAATGTGTTAACATTACCAAAGACTTACTTTAAGGTCAACTAAATTTGACATGATAAATTCTTTTAAACTCATTGGAGTCACCTACCTTGATATTATGTTGTGAAATGATCATATAAAATACCTGGTTCCAAAGCCACCCTACGTTGTGGGTATGTTAAACTGTCATCGCAATATTTTATCAACTAGTGTCAAATTAATATTATACAATTCTCTATTCTAATCCCATTTAAATTATTGCAACTTAGTTTTTTACACAGCGACTTTTACGAATCTCAAAAAGTTACACGTGTTGCAAAAGAAAGCAGTGAGGGCTATAGGTAATGGCCCGTTTGATTTTTCACGCACCTGGCTTATTCAAGACGTCTCATGTCGTAAATGTCCATTAATTATAGGATGATAGGCCCACCACTAGCATAAAAGTAGAGCAGGTTAGAAATGCAATATTTATAATAAGTGTTAGACAAACTTCAAAACACATTTTTAATTACCCTGCCCGCGTAGCTCAAGGTTGGGAGGTGGTCACACTGAGGACCAATTATGGCAGGCAAATACTGAAATACCTAATTTCTAAATTACTCAATCTGTATTCAGCTGAAGGTATCAGTTGAGCAAAGTTATCACTAAGAGATGCCAGGTCACCCTTTTTCAATGATAATTAATTCTAGTCACTTTCCTTTGTTGGTGTTTGTGCATAATTTCTTTTTAACATATAAACTTACATTCGTCGTCCGCCATGCCTTGATATGTAAACAATAAAATGATCTGAAGCACGTGCTCAACATGTCATAATGACCATGATATTTTTATTTACTGTTCTATTTTCTCGATCTGTGGCTACTATCACAGGCCAACAGGGACCCGTCAAGTTGTACCTTACAACTTTTTGTCCATCAACTCTTGATGGAAATAAACGTTATAATTATTAATCACGTTGAAACATCACGCACAAAGAGGCAAGGACAAAAGAGGAAGGAACACAGAACACAGATAAGCGCGTACTCACAACTCTGATATAATAGGTCAAGAAAAGAGAGATGAAGAAAGACACATGACAGGGGGCACCGGCACCAGAGGGAATACAGTTCAGTCACAACCAAGGGACCACAAAATAACTTATTTTGTGGTCCCTTGGTTGTGACAAAATAACTCGAAGTCACCAACGGCTGACTAACGCAACCATCGACGAAACCTAAAATGGTAAACGCCTCTAGTACCTTGCGTGCCTTTTTGTTGTTTTTTTTTTCGCCTGACAGTTGAGTTTTTTTTTATATAGATAGTGAACACGTAGAGCTCTTACAGTGTACCGAAAGGAGACCTCCTACAGGTGATGTTAAAAAAAAGATTATGCTTTCGTAGCCTGTCATTCAGACACCACCTAGTTTGTCCGACATAGCAAAGTCCATCCACAGAAAAGAGAAATACTATACACGACGCCAACAGAAAAGAGGCATACTATACACAGCGGTTTATAGATTCGCTCAAAGCGAATTTGTAGTTTCACGCCCTATCCTCTAAACTGTACATCACGATCTGCCTTATTCCTGTTTTCGCATTTTCCCAAAAGTGGAAAGTGTGATTGATGGTGACGACGAAGGCAATCAGAATAGGATTTATCCAGCGTTATTTGGGTCGACAGAGGAGGCTATCGAACCATAAATAGTCAGTAGTGGGGGCACGTTGTTTGTTCTGCTTTAAGAGGGGTGGGCATAATTTCTCGTTTTTAACGCCCATTTTGTTTTCATTTATATCCATTTGTATTTTGTTACTATGAATATCTCACTATATAGACAACATTTTGGAGACGAACTGGGTAAAAGCATGCATTTTTTCCGTTATTTGGAAAACTCACATTATCGATGATTTGTTAGAAAAGGGAGGTGACCGTAAAAGCGAGACATTGCTGTCTTATTTTAATATATGACAGTGCCATCGGTACTAGGCTTGAGTCCGCGAGGTGAGTTAGGATTTTATTTTCATCGTGCAACATCTTAGTTCAGCTCACAATTTGAGAGAAGGAACGGCAGTGTTAATTAAACTCACACATGCACTTAATTCTGAAGTTCCTTTTTTTGACCGACTGTTTTTGGTCATGTCGGTTTCCGTGTTTTATTAACAAGTAGAGCGTTAATAAAAATACAAAAAAACGAGAATTTCAGTTCTAAAAACGTTTGCTCACTTTACCAAAAAATTTATGGGCACATAAAATTGAATAACACACAAAAATAAAAACAGCGCAGCAAATAACCTGAAAAACCAAGTGCGTTTCATGCTACGTTATTTTATTTTTCCACAAGACTCGTTTAGAGAATGAAACGCGGACGCCCAGTATTAGACCGAAGAATGAAAGCTCACCTTCCGACCCCTGCCTAGCTGTCGAGTCAAGGCCACTCACCTGCATCCTTCGCGCCTTCCCCACTCAAGCGCGAGCATGGGACTGCCTCTCGCCCCGGAATAAACCCGTCGTTTGTCAACCGGAGGCGGAAGCCCTATGTTTATCCCTCGGGATGGAAAGCCGAGAAGGCACCGAGGTCCGGGGTCTCGTATTCGTTTCCGCCCTTCTGTCCGCCGCCACTCGAGAAACCAAGCCAGGGTTGAGCAGGAGTCGCAGTTTCACGTTGATAGAGTTGTAATTGCAGGCTATATCTACTTCGCACGATTTATTAACGGGGGACGAAAATTAGACATGTTTATCGATCACAAAATGAAAAACTGAAAATTGTAAGCTCGAACGAATTGGAGTAGTTAGAATCGGAGTGTCGAACCGAAATTGGTAACGGTTCGGTTCGGTTTCGGGTTCACGGTTTTCTATTCAGTCGTGCTGCAGTTCCGGGGAGCAAAAATAACGGTTCAAACCGGTTCGAAACATTCGAACCGCTTTGAACCGCTAAATTGAGAATATATTTCCCTCGTTGTTTTAGCCAATAGGCACTATTTCCGCCATAAAATGAGTAGATACATAGTTTTGTTTACCCATTGTACAATATTCTTTTATATTCAGGTACTAAAAAAGTGAATTGCTTTATTCAATTTTGACACATCATAAAAACAATCTAGGTTAACACACAAAACGTCGTGTTTATACGACTCAACATCCACTTGTTTACCTCAGTCACAAATATTTTACCTGAGTCGAAAGGTTGTCACGAAGTGAGATAGGTCTCATAAAATACCCGTATTTGGTACAAATTCGCGTCGCAGTCTTACAGTTGAATCATATTTGTGCTCTTGAACTAAGGTATTACTACACTGCATAAACTCATGAAATACGCACATCGTGGTCATATATATATGTATCGCAAAATATAAATTAGATAATACGTATCAAAATATATATACCATGACGACGCAACTGAATTAAAAGCAATATATTTTTATGTAGGCGAAGAATCCTACAAAAAGAAGTGATCACAAATGCTTACTCTAATTTGGACGCATCTTTTTGCTCTAATCGAAGCTGGACTAAAATAGCGCTTTCCCAAATGAACATTTTCTTATACAGAGTTAAACTGGCACAGCCTGGCTGTTGATGTTTCTTCTTGACAAGACACCGGTGAATTCAATTTTAAAATAAGCGTCACACTTGCTAATTAATAATTGTTTGTTAAAAGGTCTAAGTAGTATTTTGAAAATTTACTCGACATGGCAGCTACTCAATTAGACATTTTCTGTCGGTCTGCTTGCGAAAGCTTCATAGTTTCGCAACGCGACCATCTATATTTCTTTTGCCCAACCCACAGGCACATAAAATTGATGTTCATCACATAAAAGAGGCAGTAACGGACTTATATATGTTTAAGAATTATTTATGTGCCGGGAACACATATTTATTTAAATCAACTACACAAATCAAAAATTTGTTTGAGGCTCTTTGAAATCACTGATACATGTGTCTATCAAATGAAATCAAATCAAATCAAATCAAGTTTTATTTATTATCACATCTCCTTACATAACAACAGCGGATAAAAACATAGAAAACGATTTGCAGAACAGCTTTCATATAATTTTGGGGTGCAATTACGTATGATATATATCTATAAAGTGATCGGCCCTTCATTTATGTTGTTAAATATTTTTGTGACTGTATGACGTTCGCATACCCACTTGAGACCGACACAAGACAACGATACTCGAAAATACGCCGGCTGTTAAACCAATCTGCGGGAAAAATTTTTTTTTTGCTGTTTGGCAGTGCGAAGCATTTGGTCGCGGGGTATGCCAAAAAGGACTGTGTGCTCACTTAATGAATCTTAGGGCAAATATATAAAATGTCAATAATAATCCCCGGAGAAGGGGAACAAAGGGGACAAAAAACAAACACAAATCTCCTAAGAGATTTGTATTTGTCCTTTGTCCCCTTTGTTCCCCTTCTCCAAGGAATATTACTGCCATTCTTGTCCAGCTCGCTTGCACCTTTGCATTAATTGCATCTTAAAAATATGAAATTTGGTGAAAGAGAGCTAATAAATAGTATTCTTCTAAATAATTCTATACACAGTGCCTTACTGCAAAAAGAAGTACATAGATATGAATGCAATAGTATTCCTAATTACACAAAAATAGCGCGAAGTACAAATATTCTTATATTTCTACTTTAAATTAAATTTGGATATCAGCTTGCATGAGCTCGAAACTACTCGAAATACTGTCTCGGGAGGCTAATGTTACATTCGGGTTTACGTGCACTTGTCTTGGACATTTGCGTTACAACTCTGCTTTTTCAGTCATGCGCTTTAATATTTCATTAGGTTGCCGTATATCATCCTGAGACTGCTATATATGTATACTACACATCTCTACAACTTAAATATACACTTTTCTACTTTTGCTAGTGTTGCCAACATCGAATTCCACTAGGAAACTGAACTGCTTAAAGGAGCTGTGCAACGATTTTAACTTTGGAAGAATTGGCATCTTCTACTTTTGACATTGTTCACCTTGTCACAAATGACAGAAAACACACCTCCTTTCATCGAAATGTTGCGATTCCGCCGCGTAATAGCGAGGCAAAAATTATAATATTCCCGACCTGCAGCCTCGAGCGGCGGCCATTAGAAACACGCGGCATGACGTCAATGAGGGTCTTGTAGAAAGATAGCGAGTTGTGCAAATACCTGCTCGATAAAAGGTAACTTTTCTATAAATTTTGTCCTTCCAACATAAATATAAATGCGTCAAAAACCTTGTATCATCGACAAAACGTTTACGGAGTTTTAGTTGCCCCATCTATCCTAGGTCCAGAAGACCGCCAGCTCTATCTGCTACAGCGAACAGCCACCAGAAGCCGGAGGGGGAGGGGGACAGGGCTGGACGGGTATGGCCGGACCCGGATGAAACTTTCCTCCTTTCACCATATTGTTCGCGCAGCGCCCGCCAGCACGTAGTCACGCTGTCGCGAGCGGATGAGTTCTCGCTGCTCACTGGTGGCTCTAGAGAGAGAACTGTACCTACCGGAACCCCGCGCCTACCCCATCGACGTCACTGCGCACGTGACCCGGAAGACGATGTACGAGTTGAGAGGTGACAAAAACCTGGATCTTTTTCATTTTTTTTAAATAAAACCCTGGGCATCCAGGCAAAATCTGTTTTCTGTAGTTCCCTTCAGAAGTGTCAGGCATCAACTTCCACAATTATTTAAGTAAAGCCATGAAGTTGTTGCACAGCTCCTTTAACATGGTCATCGCGATTTATACTGGTGGTCATTGCATTTTGTTCTTGCTGAGAAAATAAAATCCGCTGGAGTAAAATGCACGCCTCACAAGGTACACCCTCACCATCAAGTCCGCCACATAGCAGCTCAAGTAAGGTCAGTGCATGTTATGCATTTAAGATACACAAATTATTCCTGCTCGATGCAGCGTCGTAAGGAACGAGGTGAGCGTCTGACACTACAAAAACGCCCTTTCTTGCAGGAGTGTTTTTGCAAACAAAGTAGTTTTGGCGGCCATGCTCTCCCGTCTGTGTCGTCGATGCGGGGTCGAGAAACCAACACTTATGTTTTTAGAACTACCCCTCCTCCTTTTTTTCGTTGCTCCTCTAGATAATACCTCTTATTCTTGAGAAACTCATGATACTTCTCCTCTATCATGAGAGCGTATGGGTCTTTATTTATTTCTTTATTTCTTTATTTATTTATTAATACTGTACCTACATCTCCCAGGGGGCATTACAGTATGGGGGTTTAGATACATATAATATGGTTGCATCATACTTGTTGAACGCAAGTAAAACATAGTGCTTGAAAGCACCAATACACAAAAAAATGCAAACGAAGAAAAAACAAAAAAGAATCAAACATCTGTTGCAAGAAAAGGAATACAATCAGCAAGCACAGTACAAGGTAATACCCCAAAAATACTAGTAAAATACAATACAGGATATTTCACACTGAGGGAGTCTTATAGGTCCAATAGGAGAGAAGAAAAGCCGGCATCTGAGGTTTCTGTCACCACAAGTTCAGGAAGAGCATTCAACTCATGAATGCTCTTTTCGGAAAAAGCAGTATTTAAACAGTTCACTCCTACATCTAATTTATGTTATTTTAAGCGAATGATATACCGTCGAGGACGTGTAATTGGGACTAAGAAGATACTTATCCTTGTTAATGCGTGTGTTTTGTAGGAAAATACTTCTAAATAGTTGTAATCACAAACATTTTCGTCGTAAAGCCAGCAAGTGCCAACCAAGTTGCTCTTTAAGTTTGGTGACGCTTGACCGAAAGGTCTAGTTATTGATAACAAAGCACGAAGCTCTATTTTGAACGCGTTCAATTTTTGAGGACAGGTTGAGGAAATGTGGGTCCCACACTGGACACGCGTACTCTAAGATAGGCCTGACGTTAGTAGTGTATAGCATAGCTTTGATACCCTCAAAAGCCATTTTTAAATTCCTTTTTATAAAGTTTAGGATACGGTTCGCCTTAAGTGTTACTGTGTCCACGTGCTTCGCCAAGGAAAGAGTGCTGCTAAAATAGATCCCTAAATACTTTACCTCTGTAAACTCTTTAAGATCAATACCGTTTAGATTATACATTGCCAGGAAAAGGTTGCGTTTTTCGGTAAACCGAATATGATTGCATTTATTAATGTTTAAGCACGATCCCCACCTGTTACACCACGCCGCCACTGTTTCAAGCTCAGTCTAGAGTAAGGAGGAATGATCATCGTTGCAAAATGCCGGTAAATAACGCAATCATCCGCGTATAAACGAATACTAAATGTTAGGTTTTGAGGAACGTAATTAATATAAGTCTTGCGCGTTTTCTACAATTACGCTACGTTGTAGCGTGAAAAGCGCCATTATATTATAAGTCACGTCACGTTCCAGGCATAAAGAAGTTTTTACGTGCGTTTTATATATATAAAGACTTTCGCCTCAAAAAATACCTATGTTAGTAATATGTAGAGTAATATGCATGAGAGATAAGTCAGGAAAGCATAAAAAACTAAGCCATCGAGGACCTAGAAAGCTAAAAGTAAGTAGTAAAAGTAAACGTTTATTTCAAATAAGGAGGAATAGCCACATGGTCTGCATAAGTGAAACTGAAAATTCGGGACATTCCTGACTTTGAACAACAACAAAAAGTGGAAGACGTTTACAATCCTTTGTAATGCCGAAATAGAGCGCAGCTCTTGAGGAGGAGGAGGGAGGGTACGGAGAGGAGGGTATGTCCCTGCTCCCCCTCCGTACTTTACCCTCCTCGTCACCTGCTCTCCTCCCTTTTAGCGGAAAATTTCGCTGAATTTCCCTCTAAATTAAGCGAAAATTTCCCCGCTATATTGTGCGGGGAAATTTCACAGCTATATTTATCGGGGAAATTTCACCGCTATATTTATCGGGGAAATATTCACGCTAAAATTAGCGAAAAATTTTCGCTTAATTTAGCGGCAAATTTAACAACATATTCCCGCTAAGTTTAGCGGGAAATTTATCGAAAATCTTACCGATAAATTTGGCAGGGAAACCAATTTGGTGTTAAGGTCACATGACGTCCATTTCCCCCCTAAATTTAGCAGAAAAATTTCTGCTAACTTTTTTCGCTAACTTTTTTGGGACGTCCCGTGACGTCACATTTGTGAACTCATTATGAAAAACGTCCCATAATGCAACGTGCAGTTACACCGACGCCGATGCCGCTCAGCCCGGAAACGGGCGCCTGAGAGCTGCGCCCAAAAAAGATATCAGTAAGCTTGGAAAATACGATAAAGACGGCGACAAAAACAACGTATAGAAGGGAAAACATAGCTGATAATTTCGGATATTTCGCCAGTCAGGCGAAGGCCACTCTTTGTCTATGCATGCTATTCTAGACTCGTATCTTGGTATACAAAACCAAAAGGCGTCCACACCACCTGCCCCCTCATTTGACCTCAGGTGGTACAGCAGAAGGAAGGGCTTTGAGAGGCACTTGTTTCTGTTTCACCACCTGACAGGCTTTCTATGTCATTGTTGGAAATTTATTGGTGGTTGGTTCCAGAATTGCGAGGAATGTAAAACGTTTGCCCGGAATCGATCACAGACGAGCAGTCAAATATAACTCCAGTGCTGACTCTAAAGTTTAAGCGGATAATAGGATTTGGGTCGATCGGTCGCTAGTGGCCCTAGGCATGGTCTTTCATTAAATTAAAGGACGTTCTGGATTTTTTTATCTGTAGTTTTTTGGAAAATACTAGATATTACTAATTACAAGGATCAATATCTTTATCTCCAGCTGTATATTAGTATAGCTCTCTGTTAGTTATAAGCTGCAAATTTTGTTAACTGTAATGCTACCGCTTTGTTTGCTTATACATAACAAAACATATGTACCAAATGGTTTGCACAGCCTGTGTTTTGGTATTTCCCTATTTTTGGACTGTAGTTTGTACCCGGATTATAGTCCGCGCCTGCAAATTTGGGATCAAAAGTAAAAGATTTTGCAGAGGAAGTCCGCACACGGTGAATTGTCCACACGCGGCGCACAGTCCGCACTTCGTGTCTAATCCGAACGTAAAATATATCATACACAGAGCACCTTGACGAATGCCTGGTGTATTAGCTCGTAAAGAAGCTTGATTCATACTTAAATAACCATTAATATACCCTTCTATCAATACAATCATTCACGCCTTTCACAGTGAATGATCTAGAAAAGCACACATTCGTGTATACCTGCACCGGACTATGCACCGGACTATGCGGACTATGCTCCGAGAAACTGCGACCAACTAAACTCTGGTTGGAATGATTAGTGAACCTAAAGCTAGCTGCATTTGTCTCCACTGCACCCGACGATCGCTTTTGAATTTAAAAACCAAGCGCCGGTCGCCGGCGTTCCGGGTTCTAATGCGTTCGACGAGTGCAGTGGGAACAAAAGCAGCTGGCTTTAGGTCTACCCCTAATCGTTCCAATCAAAGCTCGGGGTTCTGACGTTCCCGCGCGCTCCCGTCTCCTCCTCTCCCACAGTGTCTCGGCGCTTAGCCCTAAAAATAGGGAACTTACTCTCCGTATTGGGTAGGACCGCAATGCTTGTATCACAGTACTGTAATTTGTCACTTTTTAGTTACTTTTCACATTAACTCGATACATTTTTTCAGTAACTGTTACGATAACTTAAATACTTTTTTCAAAAAAGTAACTTAAAGTATCTGCAAAGATACAAATACTTTTCACCGAAAAATGGCCATATTTTGGGAACAGTACAGCGTGTTCGACTATGTGCGGAGAATGGGTCCACTTTAGACGCGTAAAAATAAAACAAGAACTCAAAACTTTTGCGTAGGAGCAATGTGCTGGCGCAAAGCGCAAACGTCTTTCTACTTTTTTTTTTTTTTGCTTTTCATCGCGCGGATAAGCGCATTTAGCATTTGCTTTATTTCGACCTTTTTGTGCGGGGCTCCTTCGCCCCGTCTTTACCTTTTCCGCCCCTCACCAAAAAGCCCTGCCTCTTCTGCCAAGCGACATATCCACGTCGCTCGCGGAAACTCGTGACGCGTAGGCAGCTAAGGCTGAACTGTTTAACGTAGAACGACAGCCTCTTTCGTCAGTGCCACAGACACTGTAGGACCGGTGCCACAGACGATATTTCTACTGGTACACTTCGCCTTTCTTAGGGGCTGTGAGTCCGTGATTCATAATCATGTGTTTTGTTCTGCGTTGCATAGAAAAAAATTAAAAAGAAAAAGAGACTGCATTACTGGACGACTTTGCGTTGTTTTTTGTCTACCTCTTTTTTTTCATCTTGTTTGATACTGACTGTCTTTTCCACTTTATTCAGTTTCATTTGGTTTAGCCTTCTGCTCCCCTCCCTAATATTGTAATGGGCCAGTCTGTACATCGGTATCTCCCTCTCCTGTATGATGGGAAAGCGGAATAAGAGAGCCCTTAAGAGAAAGACAAAGGGAGATAGAGTGTCAATAGAAAAAAAGGAATATATGTGGATGGTAATTAATCGTAATCGCTCAAACGAATGGCTGTCATGAGTGACAGTGGCAGGTGTAACCGTGGCCCGTCAATAAACAGCCCTTTGAGCTTGTTGAACATAGTGAAGCGAACTTTACTGCTGACTGCAAACACTGCAAAAAAGTATACACAGCCGGAAGACCCTCTTCCTCCAACCATTGCTATCACCTCGGAGTGAATTTGAACTTTCATTTCTGGACACTACCGCTAGGCATGGAGGCGGAACGATGGAAGGCTGAAACCTCGACAGCGCTCTCCAGCCACAACGACTTTCCCGATATTAGAAGAGCTTCTTTTATGCCTGAATACTCTATCCAGCGCACTCGTTGAGCGCTTCTTTAGCAAGAGATGGGTTTAGCATCAGAAGGGGAAAGTTAAGTGATTTTTGAAAAACAGGTGCCGCTGCGTTACAACATGAAATAAATAATTTATTATTTTGTCAATTTTGTGTCGAAGCAGCAAACGCTTTTATTCAATGAAGTCGTCTGACAGTAATAATATTTATCTCAAAAAATGAAATTTAAGTTTTCTGAGAGTTCCGAAATAAATATAAATACTGGTCGAATGTGTGTTGTCATTTATGTCTTTATAAATAAATTTAAAAAAAAAGTATCTTGAAGGTAACTATGATATATGACGAAGTAACTGTAACTGTAACGCGTTACTTTTATTTTTCAGTAACTGTAACTGTAGGGTGAATACATTTTTGACAAACTATATGTAACTGTAGCTAATTACTTTTTTAATGATAACTTACCCAAGACTGCTTATTTATGCGGCAACACCCTTCAGAGCTCAACTCCTGAAGAGCATGCTTCTCCTCTCTATAACTCTTACTGCGGAAGAGCCCATCGTCCAGGGCAAACGCCGCACTGTTTCGACGGTTTCGTGATATCTTGAGTCGGGTACAGAAATATTGGGACCCTTATTTTAGCAGGCACACTTAATCTTCAGAGTTCCGTGACAACGCTTTTTCATATGAAAAAACAATTGGCTGCGTAGAAATCACGTTGCAGTAGCCATGCCATTCTACCATTTCTTACAAGTTTTGTGTTTTTTTAAGTTATTTAAATATGCGGAGCACGTCCTAGCCGAAAAGGAGTAAAGTACTTCTTCGCTTTTATTGCTAAGAGTCTGGAATCAAGCGGCTTGTTGTTTGCAGTGAGTTCATTTATCTATGGGGCTAAATTTGAATATTCAACGGTAATTTGTATGAGTAAAATGAGAAATATCGCTGATATTATGTTTACATGTCACGACAAAACATGTGTCATGACAAAACATGAAGGTAGCATAAGGTTGTAGGAAGAACTGGGAATACATTTCGAATAAGCCCCGAAATCGCAGTCATTTTGTGATTTCTGCAAAGTTACGTTCCGAGTACTGCATCACGCAATGTCATCTAATTGCCATCTGTGAAAACACACTTTCTAGTCAAGTATAAGTATGATTTAAGACAATATTTTTTAAAAACAAACTCGCGCTAAAAAATTAAATGAGTATAAAATTCGTTTACGTTTCAAAATAAACCTTCTGTTTTCATGTATTACGACTTGGTTTCGGCGTTTTCGGTTTGTGGTGCTTTCAAGTTCCGCGTACTTTTTTGGTTTTTATCTACAAATAACGTTTCTTATTGTGTTTTCTCGCTCAATATTTGTACATATTGTCACGAAGGACAAGTGATGAGGCGGCGAATAACTGAATAAAGTAAACGTTTAATGGGGCGAACTTGTGCCCAAAAATAAAAAAAAGAAACAAATGGTAACAACAGTGCGTCGTGGGCGTCGAAGGCGGCGAAGCAGCAAGATCGAACGCTGAGGCGAAACTGAACTTGGTTCGCCACGCGCAGCCCCTATGTACACGCGTAGGCTTCTGGAATAATCGGCGTAGAAGGTTCGACGCGTAGAACATTCGGACCTAGAACAAACAACACTGTTCTCGAATTCACCAGAACATTACGTTAGAGTCAACAAAAATGCGTCCCCGCGGTCAGGAATCGAACCCTGGGCTTTCTGCGTGGAAGGCACGCGCGATAACCGTTAGGCCACGAGCGCGCTTCCTGCGTGGTCAGCTGCGCTCGCGGCAATATATTAAAGTTTAGCGGTTTTCGTTCTTACCGACAATACGTGCAGGTTTTTTTTTCAGGGAACCCAAAAACTACACGTCCGTTCTTGTGCCCTTTTTTTAGTAATCCTTTGGCAACTTTAACATACTTTTGTGTTTAGCAAAGGGTATTTCAGTGTGAGCTTTAAAAAATTAGTATTGAGCGGGTCATTAACTGAATTTTTTAACATATTTAGGAAACCACATTAAACAAGGCATTGTTGTTAAGGTGCATTTTAAATGTGATTTTTTCCTCAATTTAATTTTATTTGGACACATCAATTAAAAAAAACGTTTTGCCGTACGTTGAAAACGACAATATAAATCAATACCTAAATCAAGCCTCTCAACCCGTCTATTTAAAAAAATAAGTAGGTTATCAATAACTAGGTTAACTGGCACATCGGTTGTTTAGCCTCAGATTGTCGTACAAAAAGACAGCCGAAAAACCGAGCTAAGATATATTGTGTTTAAGTCTAATCAAAATATCAGGAGCTGAAGAAAATCGGTTATTTGCCTTAAGTCCTCATTTCAAACACTTTCACTAACATTACCAATATCGAAACGCGCGGCGAAAAAACCCAAGCACGCACCTGATTTCACCACGTTAATGCATGTCTGCTATGATCACCGTCCCCATGGCAACAAAGCGTCTGCTGATTGGACGCGCACCCGAACGCTGAGTTTGCAGCAGCACACGCCCATTTCTCAATACCGCTTGCTTAAGTTCGAAAAAAAAACATAAAGCCTTCCATTCCGACTCCGATAGCTCGGGTACCTTTCGTTCTGCTGCACCACACTCAAAGAAAGTGGACGAGGACCAAGGTCACGGAAAGCCTTGTCGGCTGTGCACACTTTTATTTTTTTCTTCATTTCTTCAAAAATGTTTTCCCGCCGAAACCCGAGAGGCCATTAAAAAGTGACCATTAGAGATTCTGAACATTTTTTATTCGTGGTCATTGTTTGCCATTCTTTTCTTTCATTTTCGGCTGCCATCAAACGAAATTAGTTGTCTTTTATTAAAGATTTTGAAATTTTTTTAAACTACGCAATTTATTGACAATCGTTCTTTCACTCGCCGTAGCTGCTACTAACAAAATTGACATGCAGAAAATCGACTGAAGAGAAGAGTGAAGTGTATGGAAAGCGAATGTCGCAAAGAATAAAGACGCAGAAGAAAAAAAAAGTCTACTTTAGATATAACATATCAAAATAGATATCCAGTCGATGTAAACGAAGGGTGAAAACTAAATCAGTGCAAAAATGTAATTAGCTGCAGCCGTCGCCGAACTAGCAGCTGTAAAAAAGTGAGATAAGCGAGTCCAAAAAGTCACCCACTTCATTTTGTGTGTGTTGAGTAATTGCGCAAAAACATAATGAACAGGTAGCAGAGGGAGATAGGGGACTTGGAAATCGGGCATCACCATCTTGGATTTTCTAATTCTATTTTGTGCGCCATGATGGAAACAGCTTCTCTGTTCATAGAATCATGAAATAAACTGATAATGATGATAATGATAGCGATGGTGATTAATTCTGAAATAAGGATTACTCTGCCTCCGTATTTTTTGTTTATTTTTTGTTCTTTATTTGTGTACTCGAATTTCTGTAGAGCTCTGGATTACAATATTTTATTTGTGCTAGATGAGTCAAAGCTCTACATTGGCTCCACGTTGGGTGTCAAATGTGGAATTTGGACTCGTCACTAACACGAGAGAAAACCACAAAACAAATATCGAGATCAAAGGTTTTACTGTCTCGTTCTACCTGTCGTACAAGCCAAGAATGTCCCGTTCCCCAAGCGCGCTTCTGCGGCCCGTGCTAATGCTACCACTTCGTTCTCCCTTCGCGCCCCACACACTCCCCAAATGTGGTTGTCTCGCTCACCGCTTCACCGGAGAAAGGTACCAAGTCACGATGGAAGTCGGTTTAATTCTCGACTCTGGTGTTCTGATGTTCGGCGGCTTACTTGCGCGTTCTTCTCCACGCGCCTCGTGTCCCGTGCCGTGCCCCGCGATCGCACCCTCTGCGCCTCCCGCATCGTTTTCTAAGTTCTGTGCCCAATATCTCCACAATGTTTGAAGAAATGTATAAAACTATTTATAAATTTGTGCAGAAAAGGAATACACAAGAATTACCGAATACGTTAAGACGTTATTAGATTTTTTCAGATAATATAAACGATTATTACACCGCAATAAATAATGACATATGAAATCAACACATGGGTTTCCGTTCATAATTTGTTAAATTGCAGGAGAAAGCAGGGTAGCGGAAGAAGAACTTGAATAAAAGATTTTCACGGGGAAAATGATGTTGCTATTCTTGACCACCTCAAGAGGGCGTGGGATAATTTTAGGAACGTTTCTTATACCCATAGTGTCGATGATATATGGCTTTACTTGAAAATTTTGTTTTCGTGCTGTATTGAAACTTATGTTACTACACTTGTTAAGCAAATAGCAAAGCGTAATCTGTGGATTACCCGGGAAATCTATCACGGCAAGCGTACGATAAGCTGAATGCGGAAAAAATGACAAAAAAAACGTGAGGTCACTTATGAAATTATAAGAACAGTGAAACGATTACTGAAGGAAGCGAATGAAAGATTAATTGGGGTCATTCAACACGACTTTTGATGGAGTTCACCGGGGAAAGTTGGGAGGTACGTAAGCAGTAAGAAAGAGAAAATTCAGTTGATAATGGTAGTTTATGTGGTAATCACGGAATGTAACAAGGTTACAAAAAACTGTATTTTTTAAAACGTCTTTTACAAAAATAGACGAATGTCATGTTTCTGCGGCTCCATTATATAATGAGAAGAAAGAAGTAGACCGCAAAAGACAGCTGGAGGGTAGAAGAGAAAGAAGAGAGGATGGCCAGCGAAACCTGAGGCTCAGTCGGGGGAGGAGCTCCGCAAGGAGGTCTATGGCTATGGTCCAGGATTTGCCCCGTGTCTTGCTATGCCCAAGCTGCAACAGCAACTCTTTACTTCCCAAACCCAGGACTCGAGGTGGCTACGGTGAGCTGCACCTCTTCGCGGTTCGTCCACGCAACGAACTATCAGGGACATTCTATGTGAGCAACTGAGGGACGCCTCTTTGCCCGTCGTTGAACTACATAGTTAAACCTATTTCTCTTTGTATTTTTTTGTTGTAATTAATTTCCTGACTTGGTCTTTGTTTGTATTCCTATTTTGTAAATATAATGTACTAGCAACTTCTCTGCCGCTTGACGTTCTCTTCATTCAACTTGCGACCCGTCTCGGGCGAACCGTGACAACGAACAAATCGTGATCTCAATTGGTACCAGCTTGACGCCACCTTAGATGACTGAGCTGATAATAAGGCGGGATTGAAGTTTCAATAGAATGTAACAACATGATCCGAAAAAAATAGGGTTCAGAAAACATCCATGGAGAATTCCTCAAAAGATACACTGAATAGCTATCATTTTAACTTGAAATAATTTTCAGGAGGCCTCTAGAAACAAGTACTCTTCCATCTGATTGGTTAAGGGCTACAGTGATATCGATATTTAAAAGTGACAATCGTTTACAAATACATACCTGCAGACTTGTATATTTAACTAGTACCTGCTGCAAAGAATGGAGCATATAGCTGCAAAACATATAATAAAATTCCTGGACAGCAACTCTTTGCTTCATTCAAAACAGAATGGCTTGAGAACACGTTTGTCAACAATGACAAAACTTACAGAAACTTTTCGTGATCTTGCCTTTGCCATGAATTCGAAGCAACAATTGATGTCATAAGCACAAACTTCTTTTAAAAGCATTTGATTGCGTTTCGCTTAGAAATTGTATAACAAAACTTAAAACGTTTGGAAAAACTTTAAAAAAATCGCATTTTGGATTGAGGATTATTTAGGGAACAGGCATCAGACTGTTGAAGTTCGAGGAACCCCTTCCGACTCACTAACGGTAACTTCAGTGGTGAATCAAGGATATGCATTGGGTCCATTGTTTTTTAAGAAAGCAGCTCTTAGGCGCCCGTTTCTGGCTTGGGCAGCGTCGCCGTCGGCGTCGTCATCGGCGTAACGGCGCGTTGCATTACGCGCGTTGCATTATTACGTGACTTCGCACGTGACGTCACGTATGACGTCACGAGGGTTACCCTCGTAAGGGTTACGAGGGTTACCCTCACGAGGGTCACGAGGGTTACCCTCATGAGTGTCACGAGGGTTACCCTCACGATGGTCACGAAAGTACCCCTCGTGACCCTCGGAAGGAAGAGGGGCATACCCTACCCTCCTTATTATCCCTCCTCCTCCTCAAGAGCTGCGCTCTTATTCGGCGTTACAGAAAATTGTAAACGTCTATAAATTTTTTTTGTAGATTACAGATATTCCTAAGGTCGTTAAACAGCCATTAAAAATAATCTTTTTTGCAGATATTTGGTTAGTTTATTCACCTATCATTACGCTTGAAGACCAGGTAGCATTAAATGAGACTTTAGATCATGTTAAGCAGTGTGCTTCCAATGGCAATTGGAAATTGACTTCAAAAAGACTTTCTATAACCTCGCCACTGATAACAAGAATGTATCTCTGTTTCAGTATCATATTAAGAATATAGAATTTACCAAATCAAAAGCTTTCAAATATTTTGGCTAATAGTAAGTCAAAACTTAAAATGCAAGCCATATATTCTAAATATCTGCTTAGCTGGGTATAGGAAATTATGCATGCTTAGACATAAACTTAAAAATAGCAATATGGAAATAAGACTTACGGCCTACAAAAGTCAAATACAACCTTCTTTAAGATACACCTCGGTCGTTTTGAACCCCGCAACTAAGACCGACATAAAGAGGCTCAAGAAAATAGAAAGTAAGTTTTATAACTTCAAACTACAGATAAACGCCCTTTGTGGCAGAAAAGTTTAATGTTTGTGGGCTTGAACCTTTAGCGATTAGGAGAAAAATTGCACTGTTAAAGTATGTGGTGTACTTATCATGGCAAACTCAAAATTAACAGCGTCGCTTATCTCATAAACATTACCGACAAATCAAAAATACATACTCATTCCGAAGCATCGCAGTCGTATTTGGCAAACATAAATGTTCTCAATTAATATTATTTTTTCGCAAACACGATAAACGATTGGAATAAGATTCTCGAACATGTTGTCAATATTAGAGATATTTCGATTTGCAAAGAGCGAAAGTGATCATTTGTGTCGAGCAGTCCGTGTTTTTTATTTGTCTTAGTCTCAAATTTTTTTTCAATTATGTTTTTTTTTAGGACGATGTCAGACTTTTTTTAATGTGTTTAATATGTTAACATATCGCCTCGATGTAATTTTCTTTCTCTTTCCTCTCTTTTAAGTTACATATGCATATATTGTGTTGTATTATAGTGTACCCTGTAGTGTTGTTGTGTAGTGTTGTGTAGAGGAAGGGATATATGTAAATGAAAACTTGACAAAGACGCTTAAAAACCTCTTCTGGAGCACAAGGACTAAGGCAAGGGAAAAGAACTACAAATTTGTTTGGGCGCGCAACGGCAAGATATTCGTTAAAGAAAAAGAAACCAGTCCTGTCATACGAATCGAGAACGAGAATGACCTTAACAAGATAAGATAAATGGCAGGGACGTATCAGTCTTTTCAAGAGTGGGACGCGTTCGTGCAGTCCGCTCTTCAGGAAAAAAACAGTGCTATTGGTCTAAACTTGTTGCATGTTAACATTCGGAGCATGAGGAAGCACTGGGATGAATTAAACATTTATCTTGCAGATAGACTGGCTGAGCTTAGCGTGATAATTCTTACAGAAGTAAATGTTGATGAACAAACTTGTGAGATGTTCAATTTAGAAGGCTTTCATCGATATCAAGCTTGTAGACAAGGCCGTAAAGGAGGAGGTATCGTAATGTTCATAAATGATAAATATTTAACAAATCAACTTAATATAATCATTACACAGGCAGAGGTGTTAGTTGTTGAAGTAAGTAATCCGTCAGTTTCATTTACAGTTTGTGCTGTTTATCGGCCTCCTGATTTAAATGTGGGATCATTCATTTTTGAGTTCTCGGATATGCTAAGTAATTTAAATGTGTGTAAAGCTTTATTATTAGCAGGTGACTTTAATATAGACGTGAGAAATGCTTCAAAAAGTGGCGTCAATGACTATCTTGACATGTTAGCAGGCTTTGGTATTGAAAACTTGATTACGGACTACACTAGAGAGGAGCATCTTGGAAACAAAATAACAAAAACGTGCATTGATCATGTATTGGTCAGACTAGACTGCATGTTCATAGTGGCTGGTGTAGTTCGTAAAAAGCTTTCCGATCACTATTTTACTGTCTGTGTCGCAATGCTGGATAACATAGCTGCAGGCAATATAAATGATAAAAAAGAAATAACAATATTGGACAACAAGAAGGTAGATAAACTGATTTCAGAGTTCGACTGGAACTCTTTAGAGCATCTTCCTCACACTCAATTATATGAAACTATGGTTGGAGTGTTTTCTAATATATACAAAAACTCCCAGAAAACTATCAGACTAAAACAGAGAAGTGTGGGTAAAGTATGGATCAACAGTGACATACTAGAGCTATGTCGACTCAAGGACAAACTATGGACTAGGTGTAAACAAAATCCGGGAAATCAGTTCTTAAAAGATGAATTCCGTTCAGTAAGGAACAAGTTGACAGCTAAACTCAGATTTGCAAAACGCAATTACTATAAAGAAAAATTTAATAATACTAAAGGTAACGCTAAAGAAGCGTGGAACCTAGTAAATGAGCTAACAGGAAAAGAAACAAAAACAAGCATTGATGATACAATCGCAAGAAACTTCGGTGAATCAGCTGATTGGGTATCGTTATGTGAAACATTCAGTAATAAATTTGTAACCGATGTTGAGGAACTTAAAGCTAAAATAAACTTCCAGCAGCAAACCGGGTTATCTAATCTAGCACACAACCTGGAGTCGGCATATCTGCCTTCGATGACTGAAGCAGATTTGCGTTGTATCATAAACACTATGTCGATAAAAAAGCCGGCAGGAATTGACCAGATTCGTTTAAGAGATATTGTACAGAATTTTGATAAACTAAAGGATGTGCTACTAGCTGTTCTAAATGGCATATTCGAGACGGGGGTTATTCCAGCTGGGCTGAAAAGTGCGATTGTAAGGCCGTTATTTAAAGGAGGAAAGAAAAAGGATGTAGGAAATTACAGACCCCTATCGATTATGCCAGTAATCTCCCACATAATGGAAAAGCACATTGCGAACACAATAAACTCTTTCTGTGATAAATTTGATTTAATTAATAAAGCGCAGTACGGTTTTAGGAAAGGGAAAAGCACAACATCACTTCTTGAAGATTTCACTGATGTTGTGAACGAAACTCTGGATGAAAATAACATTGGTTTAGCATTGTTTTTAGATCTGTCAAAGGCATTTGACACAATTGACCATTCAAAAATGCTTCAGAAGCTCTTTGCTTTAGGCTTGAGAGGACCTTTTTTTCAGTTCTTTAAGAACTATTTTTCTAACAGAACGCAGAGAGTTAAGATAAAGAATTATATGAGCAAAACTGTAATGGTAAATTATGGAGTACCACAAGGATCATCATTAGCTCCCTTGTTGTTTAATATTTTTGTTAATGACCTGGGCACACTCAATTTACAATCGAAATTATTTATGTATGCGGATGATACGGCCTTAATTCTCCCACATGAAAATTACGAAGTTGCAGTAACAATATTTCAAAATGATATAAACGTATTAATGAACTGGTTCAGTGAAAATAGGATATTTGTAAACTCGAAAAAGACCAAATTGATGTGTTTTAGGAATCCACATAAGCGAGTAGTTTTGGATCGTTTTTTATACCTATGTGAACCAAAAAGGGGACATCAAATTTATACCAAAATTAATTATGAGGCCAGCATAAAATATCTAGGGTTGCATTTTGACGAACATGTGACCTGGGAACATCACGTGGATTACATAAAAAAGAGGTTGAGAATTGTCTCTTCATACATATACCGCATTGGAACTGCAGCGAGTGCCGCTATAAAACAAAACATATATCGTGCTCTAGGAGAATCTGTGCTTAGATATGGTATATTGGTTTATGGCTCATGCTCAAATAACAGACTACAGACAGTAAATAAACTGATATTTAGGATAGTAAACAACATTTCATATGGGACACAGTTTCAACAATTAGATCTGATTCACAAACTTGAATCATTTAACATAATGCCATTGCATATTCTATTCAAATACATCGTTATAACAACGCATTATTTTTCTAGAACAAAATTCAAACAACCAGTTTGTAAAAGGCCCCTCAGACAAGCGGAAAGGTTCTATTTGCCAAGAATACATACGCTCTACGGAAAAAGACTAAGAAGTTTCTATATTCCCTGCACTTTCAATGATATACCCGAAGGACTTATGGACCTAGGGTCTCTTAAATCAGTTAAAGACAAATTTAGAACATGGTGCTTACAAAAGTATATTTAGAACGTTTTATGTCTTCCTGTGTGCTGACCTTGATGCCTCTTGTAACAGTGATTATAGTATACGTATTTGGGTATATGAATTTTAAGCAATATCTTCCTGATCCTTATGATTGTTGCGCTGATGATCTGTTTATATTGTATAATTATGTACTTTGGTATATGTGCTGATTTTATGTGTTCAATTTATCAAGTATCTCTAATTGAATCATGTCTGTCTCTATTATGCGAATTGTGTCCTTTATGCTTCAGTTGCTATGTAGCACTTAGAGGAACTAAGATTTTGTGATGTATTTATCAGACGTTCAGATTAGTGAATGTATATTTGAACTTTTGTCATTTGTCGTTTTGCTCTCTGCAGAAAGAAGTCATTGTCCTTTCTTTGTACTAAACTTGAAGTTATCCTTTCTTTCTTTTTTTTTCTGATTTTGTTTAACGCGAGGTGCAGCGTTTGCTTAGTTTAGTTTTGAGACTGCCGGGCCACGTCATACAAGCCTCACGGGCTTTGACGGACCCGAACTTTGTAAAACGAAAAGAAAACAATAAACTATTATTATTATTATTATTATTATTATTATTACCCGGCGCGTGCCTTTCAATTATTGTTTTCAATGTATTTTTACTGTTAAATTTATTATCACTCTTGTTTTACGTGTATTTAGTCCCCCTTCCTTCTCCTTTCATACGCGCTCTGGGCGCGGTTTGTATCTAATATTATAAGGATGATACTGTTAATGTTCTATTAGAGGTATGAACCTTATTGTTTTGTTAAATATATGTTCCTCGCTACCATTGCCTACGGGCCAGCAGTATGTGAAAAAAGTGAATAAATTACTACACCACGCCTAAATCTCAAAATGTGTTCTTAAACGTTTTCTTAACACAGTTTTTTTTTTTTAACGTTATATTTTCATCCACCGAACTTTTGAAGTGTTCAAGGTAACAATAGCTTGGATGTATTGTCTTGTGAAAGGAATTTGTCGTATCCTTTTTCTTTTTCTTTCTAGCGAAAAGAAATTGAGAGTTTCTATCTTTCTTTGATAAGAATAAAAATTGCAGAGGAATGTACTCAACTTCTATAATCATTGACAAGGTGAGAACGGCCAGCGCCGACGCTGGACCGCCCCCCCCTCCCCTAAAGTAAAGCCGTCGCCTGACCCCGCCACTCAGCTGCGACAAGGGAAACCACAAAGTTAAATGAGGCTGCCCATACGCGTCGGAAATGAAGGAAGCGTACCTCCTCTCTCCGAAGGATCCCGCGCGCGGGGCTGAAAGTTGACATCCGAATATTCCCGTTTCTTTCTGTAGAGCGTGTTTCTTAGGTTAAAGTACATTTAATAAACAACAATTAAAAAAACAGGCTTATTCTCTATATAGATAAAGCTATCGATCGCGGTGAAAGCAAGGACACGAATGTGAGGTGATAATTAGTGGTATATTTACCTAAAATCGACGGCGTCTGGACATACAGGTAAAAAGAAAGTATTGTCATCAAAATGGTCTGTTTTAACAAATGCAAACTGAAAAGCACAGAGGAAATGCTGTAGTGTTACTCGAATACTACAAGGCCGAGGGTTGTTCTCCGAGCGGAAAACACGCGAGATGCAGTTTGCAAAGTTATTAAGGTATTTAAATGGGCTTTTAAGTGCGCACATAAAAATACGAATGTATTGCAGCAAGTTTCATTTGCATCTTAACCTTGAAGTGCTGTGCAGCTTTATTTCCGTAGATCATCATCGCACATGCGAGCACTGTGATTATTTAAAGCATTTTTCTTAACACCTCATCTTCCTTTTACAATCTTTTCTTTTTTTCTGTTTTCTTTTTTGGGGGGAGGGGGATTTAAAGTAGCCGGAATTAATTTCAGGAGACCGGGCCTTTTGTAGTACCAGCTTCCGACACCAACAGCACTTAGTGGCACCCCTTCCAAGTCGGTTCGTCGACCGGCGTTGTCCGGTAAAGATCTAGCGGAATGTGGTAATTGCTTTCCCAAGCGCTTCAAAATCATCCCTCATTTCTTTGCAATATCTGATTAGAACGGATAAATCGTGGGGCCGTGAATGTTTTTTGTCTTTTAGGAAAAAAAGGCGGCGGAACCTCATGTAGTGCTTCAGACGGCTCACAAAGAAGATGCTATTAAGAAATCGCAGGTCTACGGATGATCTTCTTGCTTCAAGGCCGGTGAATAATCGACCGACGACCAGCCTCATTTACGGCGACCCTCAACCTCGTCAACTGACGAAAACATAAAAAAACAAATTCGGGCATTGTTCACTCTGAGCTTGTTTCTCCTGGTGAAAGTGTTAATCAGGTGTTTTACCTAGTAATTTTGCGACGTTTTCGCAGCTCAGTAAGGCAGAAACGCTCCGATTTTAGGGAAAGGGAAGTGGTGGTTTCATCACGACAATGCTCCAGCACACGCTGCCCTGTCAGTGCAACACTGTTTTAGCAAAAATGGCATGACATCGCGTCTTCACCCCTTATTTACCGGACCTGGTTTCACGTAACGTTTTCTGTTCGCCCCTATGCAAAACGTATTGAAAGGAAATCGTTTTATGAATGGTAAAAGTCCTTCAAATCAGACAATGCAAAAAAACGAGGAATGATATTGAAGCGCTTGGTGAACAAAATTACGTTCCCCTAGAACTTTAGCAGACGACGCCAATCGGCAAACTCAAAAGGGCTGCGCTAAGCGTTGCTAGCGGCCGACGTTGGTACTACACCCTCCAGAAATTCATTCCAGCTACTTTTGGGTCCCCCCTTGTACAATTCTTGCATGAGAAAACCATTCCGCAATTCATTGCTTTCATCACATGATAATGTTATTTTACGTTGAGATGTAACATGATAATGTTGAAAACTTACGTGGCCTGACTGAGTTATTTTGGTTTGCTAGGATTTTTTTAATGTTATTTTACTTTTAGATTATATATTCTTCTGTAGTGCCTTCAAGTCTCTAAAGTTACAAAAAAATAATAAATTTCAGGCTTTGCATTTACATTGAAGCTTCATCTTTTGTTTTGTATTTCTCTTGATTTATATTTTTTCAGATATTTTACCAGCACTGAGTGGATAGTCAACAAGATCACCACGGTGGTTAGTACGAAAAAATAAATTGCTTACAACTTGGAACGGACTTGAGAAACAATGATAAATATCCAGGACAAAACGAGAGATGTTTGTTTGATAGCATATTTACAGTCTCCAATATTATTAAATACTCATTCGCGTAGACTGCCCCGGCGGCGGTGGTAAATAAGCAATTACCCAGAATACTTCATTTTAAGAGAGAATAAGGGCAAAGCATCATTTATTTCTTCACCCCAAGAAATGCGTGCACGGCAATGTGTCGAGACTACACGCGCTTATTATTTGAGTCTTGTTTCTAGATCGCTTCAAATGTAGCAAATGCTTAGAATGGGTCAGAGTTTCGGAGGGTGCCATTCTCTTCAATGGGGCGCAGTATATTATGCGCCACGGTTGCGATGGGTGACCTCCGGCATGGTAACGATTCTCTCCTATGGCTGGATATGTTTGCGCGTGCTTCGCTGCACCGACGTGCCTCAGCATTTTAGGCGGGGTTTGCAGCCCGCGTCGTTTATCTACGCGAATTTATGTTTTGTTTCGATGGTCCCCGCCCTTGCTCCCGTTGGAAAACAACAAGGCTCTCAAACTGGGTCAAGCGAACCTTTGCATCTCCGCTACTAATATATTTTGCCCACTGAAAAAAAGAAATCCTGCAGTCACAAATGCTCCAATAGGTAATGTCACAAATTGTCACATATAGCGACACAAAGCGATGTTTTTTTATTCATCAAGGTTTCTGTCGTTTTTCTTTAGTTCAGCGTGCAATTTCAGCTTACCCCATCCTGCATAGCGCTTCAAGTTTTATTTTAAAAAGCTAGGCTACAGTCGTTACCGTCTCTGCTGCTCTTAATAATTCCTGCGGGTCTACTTATCAGAAAAACCCTCGAAGAGCTCAATCTCTGCAAATTACGAAATCAGCTCAGCGAATCTGTTTAGATCTCGAGACTAAGTCTGTGCTGTGGCATTACGCAATGCAAGCATGACACTTTGCATCGCGTAATGCCACTGCGCCGACTTAATTTCTTGGTCTTAACGGACGTTCCGCCTCATCATTCGCTGAGCTGGATTTCGTAGATCTCAAAAATTGGCTCTGAGTTTTCTGCGAGGTAAGTAGACACGCACGAATGTCGTAGATTTTATTCAACCAAGTTTGGGGAGCTGGGAAGGGTAGGCCGAATTTACATTAGAACTCGTCGCACACCAATGAGCCCGCTTCCTGTTTTTGTTTTATTATACGCCTTGCACCACTTACCAGCTACGTGAAAATTTGAACACGATGAAAAACAGCGGTCAAAAGTACATGGCACAAGGAACGAACTAAGAACACACGCTGACTCACAACTGAAATATATACGGCGTGCAAGTTCTCCCGCTCTTTGCGTACCTCGCACCCTTGTTTTCCCTCCATATGCGCCCCCGTGCTTTTGTTTTCTCCGGACCTTAAAGGCATGCTGGACTGAAATCTGGATTCCACAAAACACGGTGGCAAAAAGCGTGCAAGCCAGGATGCGACAAACACCAAAACATCACTCATACAGCGATATATCTCGAACGGATGAACGTATTTTTCAAAAAAGGAGGCGCATTTGACAGATATATGTTTACGTCTTGTTTCTCCGAGAAGGAGAAGGAACGGCCTCGCGTCTTCTCCGCCTCGCCGCCTTGAGGGGGCGAAGCGAAGAGAGGAGGAAACGAGATATCTTGACGTCACGTGCCTCGTCGGCCCCTCGTTCGATCTCGACCTCTTTTTCCAAAAATACGGCCGTCCATTCGCGATATCGCCTTACGAGTAGTGTTGTAGGGATTGTAGCGTCCCGCCTAAATCTCCTGCATAGTCTTTTTGAAATCCAAATTTCCGTTCACCATTCCTTTAACCAATGACTTCGCGCCCTTGGCTGCCTCGTCATGGAGCGCTCTCTGGGCGTTCTCTATGGTGCCCTGATTGACGTGAACCTCCTTACGTTCAGTTGTTTCAGAGACGCATTTAGGAATACTTTCTCTCCGTATTAAACAAAAGAAGAGGAACTAGGCAGTGAAATAAACAGGAAAAAAAAACGTAGGACAAGGCATATGAAGCTCGTAAACAGCCTCCAAAATTATACTTCAACCTTTTATTGTATAATGTAAAAATGTGAGATTATTTTTTGATAACGCTGTAGAGATGGCTCGCTCACAGATTGTTTTCCTAGCCTTAAAATGGTGAACGCTTCCAAAAGCTTCTCTCGAAAGCTTATTTGGATAGTACCAAATACTTTTATTGTGACATACATTCACCGGACAGGAACTGCAATGATGAAAAGGGAAGTAGTGGAAGGTGAAAAGTGCCGAGTCATTGGACTATGAACGCATGCGTGACGTCTAATACATGAGCTACTGCGCATGCCCAATAGAAAAAGATGGCATCATTCAAACGGCGATGTTTGGATTGGTTCATAGCCCTAAATGTAAAAGGACCGCTGTAGTGCAGACTATTCTTTAAAGCGTACGTTTAGATTGGACAGTAAATAAAGAATAACGGAAGGGTACTTTTAAATAGGCAGCACTCGAATAAAAAATAAAGGTTTGATGATTGCCTGATTGACTGCCTGGCTTCCTTGTGTTTCTTGGAGGCTACAGCGTTTTTCTTTCGTTTTTCTTAAGGCATTGCATGAGAGCGATTGTTTATAAATTATATTAAAAAATGCACCTCGTGTTTGAACTGAAAGAGGTAGTGTGCAAAAGGTATCCTTTATAACTCTCGATCAAAATAGCTTTCTCAGAGTGTTGAAGTCATACTATAGAATTGATTTTGTATGCACCGTTGCAGAAATGAGAACTTGGAGGCTGAGAATAAATGTCTCCTCTCCCTTCTCCTCGCCCCCCCCCCCCCCCGGTCCCCCGCAAAATAAAAAAAAAGTTATAGTTTTGAAAAATAGCGCAATTAACCAGATATTCTACAGTTTTTTATAATCGTCAACAAGAGAATTGAAAGTGTCGTGTTTACACGAGCCCTGAATTTTAAGTGAGGAAATTTCCAACCTCAAGAAATAAAACAATTTAAAACATTTCTGGAAGGTTTTGTGTAAACGTTTAGTATAAACATTCTTCTTGGCTTTTGTGTGCGCGACCCAGGAAAACAGCAACGAGAAACATATCTGTGAAACTGAGATGATGGTGAAAAAACTTGAGCATGCACTTAGAGATTTCATATCAATAATGTCGCAAGCACACGGGCTAGGCGTTGAATCAGCAAGTTTCTTGATTTTTAATTAGAGTATTTGGTACCCCGTAATAAAATACAGATCTCGTTGGACGCTCATAAACTTTAAAAACAAAATTATTGTGTAATGTTGTACATTGTACATTGTTCACCGTAACCTTTTTCTTTTTAATTAATTTTATATTTTTTGTCATTCAATCGCCCCTTTATGGGGTTTTACATAATGGGGTTGAAGGGAGGAGCAGGGTGTATAGAAGAGCATGCAATGTCAAATGGAACAATTATACAAACAAGTTAGAAATCAGCATCAGGGCTACTCGTATGTTTTAGGCGCGCCTTTGAAACCATCTGTGTTAGAAATTGTATCAGTTCTATCTACCAGCTTGTTTAACGGTGCTGTCGATACGCATTGCATTGGTGAATATACATATAACGCTACGTTCGTGTAGTAGTAAAATCAATTTTTCAATTGTTATCAACACCTGGGGGCCTCTTCTGCGCTGGTTTACAATATCGCTGCTTCACATATCCTGGGGGAAATAATAAATTATATTTAGCATTAACTGTAAAAGTTTATCTATCGTGAAAAAGGGGGATGTCAAGTTTTTATTATTGATAAAAGAAAGATTTTTTTAGCACGATGTGTAAAGTGATGCATCATAGTTCCGACTTTCAGATTCATGTAAATATATTAAAATGGCTAATGGCGGTTCCATACTCACAAAAGAAATTCTATTTGTAAATCGACAAGGATATCATGGGAATAAGCTATTCGTTTTTTTAAGGGTAACTTCAACCGGCGTTATATATTAGAAAATAATCGGTTTACTTTTGTAACTATGTTTTTCGTTTACATATGAGCAACGCGCGTCAAAGTTTAATGCCTCTTCCAGCAACACCTTCAATGTCAGAGCTGCAGAAACCATTATGTTCAAGTTTAGTACAAGAGTTAATAAATATACTGTGGTGAAGACAAAAACAGATAAAGCGTCATTTTTATACTCTTTTTCGCAGTGCCTGTACCTCTCGTGATATATGTGCGTATATAGTAGAAGCAAACAACAGAGTTAGTATAAAAGTGCCAAACAAAATGAAAATTGGGTGAACGAACTCTGCATTAGCACGATGGAAGTTCTAAATCCTAAATGCAATATTAGGAATGGCATGTTTGACAAAGTATTAAAAAATGTCTAGTTATATTACATTGAAGCAAGTTTGTACAAAACCGCGTCAGTGTTTACTCGGCATCTATATTCCAAGACAAAGAAATCCCAATTGGCCCCCTAAGTATGGTCCTCTCTTAGATTGTTCCATCAGTGTTGTCAGCACTGCGTCATTTCCTGAAAACGTGCTTCCACGCAACACCTCCGTAATTTGCACCTGGTCGTCCTATCATCGATCTTCTCACGTCAGCGGTCCATTGGAAATAAGCCGCATAAACTGCAGAACCGCCTCGCAATCGGACGCTGCATGTTGTGATGCGAAGGGAACATCGGCACAAAGACGTAGAACATGTATGGCGGAGAAAAGTGTAAATAAACAAATAAACGCATGTCTTTCCAAGACATTCATTTATCCAGCGTCGATTTGTTTGCTACGCACTTCATGTCTCTTCTGCGTTATCCGACCAATATATGGGTTGTTTTCCCCCTTCATTTCGTAGAAATAAACTTATTCTCCTTGGCGTTTATTCTATCTCTATTTATTTGTATTATTCACTCCAACAATTCATTGCTGTCAGGTGGCAGGAAGGAAGCAACACTACCAAGTTTGATTGCAAATCTTCTTGTGGAGTAAGATGTTTAAACAGCGTGTTTCATACTAGTTTCCACATCAACGTAAAGCTTCTATATAATACGGAGATAAATAGGATAATTATATATTATATATCGGCTCAGTGCTATGTGGTTCATAAGAAAACGCTTGCTATATATAAGAAGTAATGTAATTTACTATTACACAAACACGCGTTAGCACATGCCGATATTTAAAATAAATAAAAACTGAATAATAGACTTTTATTAAAAATTATGATTGTTTCGCTGCATAGTAAAATTATCCTCTTGATATTTCGAAGGGGGCGAAAAACCCTTCGATCATTACAGTAATGCAAAGCGTTGCATGCCCGTCCCAAATCGCAAGCCTTCCTTTATTTCTTGATTTGGAGAGCCCTGAAGCCATTAGTTTAGCATAACCCAATCAGAGACCAGATAGCAGCCGCTCTTTGGTGCGGCAAGAAAATAAGTTAAGCCGAAGAACAGGGGACATTTGGAAGGAAGGAACACCAGTCGCTGCCTCTGATAGACGAGATTGAATTCGTTGCGTTGAGCGCTTCTGTTTGATTTATAGGTGTCTATTTATTTGTTTTGAATAATCGCATGCAGACTTGTACTTCTTAATTCATTGCAGGCACAGATATTAGTATATTTTAAGGGCTTTCAAAACAATTAGGATCAGCATATTTTTGAGGTCCCATTTACAATATACAATACAATACAAATACAAAAACCATCTTTATTTACTTTCTTTGAAAATAACACAATATAAAGCCCACATAAGCCAATAATGGCTTGTGCGTGGGACGCGACAGGAGCCTCTGCGTTTTATTGCACAGATAACTTAAAACAACAAAGCATACCAATATTAGTATATATTACTACAGTTCCACCTCCGTTTACAGCTTATATTAATTCCTCTAAGTGGATGAGTACATATGTAAACCCGTCCAATCATATTGAATTAGCATTTACATATCGTGAAGGAAAATAGAAATCGCGACTTACAAGATAATTCTAATAATAGAACAGAAAATATAACCTTTATATTCTGCGTTTTCGGGGATACTCATCGGTTATAAATATTACCTTTTAGGATCTTTCTTTCCCTGTTGAATTATCACATTTTTTTGCTATTTTTTTCATTCTAGGGGATTTTATTTTTAGTGGCTCATCCGGTAATGTATTATAAAGTTTAGGTATGTAATAGTTCCTTGTGGCCTCTCCATATCTTGTCCTTATAAATGGTTCAACAACTTTTTTATTAGGTCTTAATGTCCTTTCTTTTTCATTTTCGTGCCTATATTTATTGTTGAAAAAATGTTTTATAATAATATCATACTTCATTTGATCTCTAAAACGTAACATTCCTAATTCTTTATGCATATAATCTTGAGAGATTAGTTTCTTCGCTTCGGTAACCAATATTCCCTAACTATCCTTTTTTGAATCGATTCAATCTTTAATTGTAAATACTTGGCACCCAGTGCCCGTAAACTGTTATTCCATACTGCAGTTACGGATTTACCCAGTGCATTGTATATCATTTTAAGTATGGATCGCGGTACTAGATTCTGGGATATGGTACATATGTGCCATTAATACCCTTAATTTTTTACAAACCTGGTCTATGTGGATATTTCATTTAACATGTTTGTCTATGTGCATACCCAGGTATTTGACATTATCGGCGTATTTTAGTGGGATGCACGAGCAGTTGTCGCAGTTCTGACATGCATTTTTGTTGGAAATTCATTTACAATTTTTTTTTCTTAGATCTCTAAAACATATTACTTGCGTTTTAGGAACGTTTACGATTATTTGGTTTTTACGGTACACGTGGTCGGCACATCTCAGTAGTTTGAGGATGAGCTTACTGACACTAATGAGACCCAAGTATTTCCGCACGTAACCAAGAAACTTGTTTTTGCGGTGTAATTTCAAGGATGAAAGAGAACGTTTTCTTTAAATATCTAATTCGCAAAGCTTGATGACGTCGCTCGAAGGTCGCATTGTTGGCCTAGTCCCCCCAGTGACGATATTTTATATCGGATCATAGATTAACCTGAGCATTTAGTGAGTACTCTATTTTGACTCTTCATAATCAACAGCTCGAGAAGCATTCTGCAGTTGCCTGTGTCCAATCGCCAGCAATGACGGCAATAGCCGAACCATAACAATGTCTGGAACTTAGCGCGTGTCCTGTGCTTTACCAACCCCTGTGCGTGGTAAAGCGGTATATAATTGCTCCAGATCACGTGGTTGCTTGTTCAGTTCAAAATAAAAGCTTAAGCGTGTTGGTAAGGCAGACGCGTGAACGATAGGTTGAAAGAACGCTATTAAAACATAAACAGGGTGGTACCAGGACACTTGGGCATTGATTGCTGTGACTGCGGGTGTGATGCAGATTTAAAAATAAATGATCAGTCTTTGGAAGAAGCGGCTATGCCCTGACAAGGAAATAGAAAAATTATTGAAGCGGAGAGTGATTGCGTGCCTAAAGAAAGATTGTCTAAGCGCACCGTCTCTTTCGCTATCTTGGGCTCTAAACTCGTCAGAGACAAAGTTGGGTCCGAAGTCTACGGAGCGCACCAATTGGACTATCAGGACGGTGACCTCGCGCTTTTGTCGCAGGCATCCAATCGGCGCCCTCCGCGAACTTTCGGCTTCATCACTGCGTTTGACGAGTTTAAGGCTCCTGGTAAAGAGTTAAGATTCCTTTACACGGCGACAGCATTCGCGATGATGGTGCTGGGATTTATAGTGTCTGTCATTGGGTGTGCGTATGCTTTTTCTTGTTTGGCCGGTCGTCGGGTCGTTGTATATAGTGTTGCGCCTTGACGATTAAACTTCAGTTGTAAGTTCAGCGGTTGTGTGTCTTCTCTCCTTCGTCCCGCTTGTTTGTGCTGTTTGTTTTAATAATCACGATTGTTCTGGTCGCGATTTTAACGGAGGCACGCTGTTCGTGTTCGTTTTTTCTTTTCTGTAGGTTTACCATTGCGTGGGGAGAAAAACTAACGCATATTTCCCTAGGTTATAAACGTCACGGATTTGTTATAAGTGGTATCTGCGCAAAGTAACAAAATCTTTCCACCGCTTCTTTAGAAAAATTAAAAAAGCGTCCATTATTATATATACGGTAATGTGAACCGAGTTTCTCTAATTTAACTCTTCTATTTCTTTCCTTTATGACAGCTTGAAGCCTTTATGCGCTTATGTGTTAATGGGCGTACTTTGTATTTGTATTTTTTGTATTTTTTGTAATTAGCTAGCGGATTACCAATTTCGGCTCTTTTCTAACAGCCAGCATAGCCACCAGATTATCCTGAGGGCTAAAAATAAAACCCCAACGCAAGCGTTTTTTTTTCGTTGATTAAAAAAAACACTATATAGTGTATAGAGTAATCTCACCTGAATTTTTATAATTTTACTCTTGTTTTATTTCCTTCTAATGGCTACTTTAAACGTTTTCCGAACCTACGTGTCAACATAGATGCTATGTATATTTTTTATTATTATTGAGTTATTATCATCATTACAACTTCAACTCCTTTTTTTCCATGCGTAGCCATCATGTGGTGATCATTTCTTTTTAGGCCGACTTTTTTATAATATGTATATTGTTTTATTGACTTCATCCCTGTCTACTTTATTTCCCCTTCACCACATCTGGTCTGCCATGCTTTAAGACCTTATCCCCTCACAACAAACGTCAGGCGCATTTCTTTTGGCCTCCCGCGTTCTCTGCACCGAGACATTGAGGAGAGCATGGAGACGAGAGCGCGGCGGAGGACGTCAGAATGCCGAGCTATGCTTCGAACGATTAGTAGGTAGACCTTAAGCTAGCTGCCTTTGTCTCCACTGCCTTTGTCTCCACTGCACTCGTCGAACGCGTTCGAACGCGAGAGTCAAACGCTGGGCGCCGGCGCTCCGTGTTCTAACGCCCTCGACCAGCAAAATGTAGGTCTACCCATAATTCATTCCAAGCAGAGCTCGACGTTCTGACGCCCCCGCCAGCGCTCGTCTCCTCCTCTCCCTCAGTTTGCCCGCGCATATTTTATTGCCTCTATTTGCACGCACAAAACATTTTTTTCGCCATATCGCTGCATTGAGTGTTGTTGAAATTCGATATTGTTTTGTATTGTATTACGTAAACGCTTCTTATCAACCTATTTGAAAAGTGCTGTGGGACTTCCAGGAATTTTTGTCATCGACGTCCGTGAATTCGTCTATTACAATTAAAACCAGTTCATATACTTATTTATTCTAACTGTCTACTACTCGAGGAATGGCTTCTCGTTATTTATGAACGACCTTTGTTGAAGTATAGGGTGGTCCAAGTCACGCAGGCTCGATCTAAAATGGACCGTAAAAATCGACACCTGCACGTAGCAATCTAAACTTTTCGTCAAAGGTGTATTTCACAGGTCGTTTCTTTCTTCTAACAATACGAAGCGTAGCTCTCTTTCTGTTAAAAATAAGGCCAAGATACTTGCCAGGGTCTACGGCGGGCAGCGACGCAGACGACAGGGGTCCAGTAGCGGGGAGTGTTTGACGTTCCCCCGCTACTAAACCCCTGTCCAGTAGCGAAGAAATGTTATTATATTTATATTCACCACCTCACATGTCTCCCATTTGGAAAAGAAAAACAATAAAGTCTCCCCTTTGGCGCAATGATTAAGCGTGAGACTCGTAATCGTAGTGTTGTGAGTTTGAATCCTCTTTGGCAGAAGAAGGTCGGCATTTTTATCTTTACACTTTTCCCCCATCACTCTCCCGCAAACGCACATTTACTTTGTTGTTTACAAACAAAATAATGAACACAAGGGTGCATAGGGTTCTCTCATAAAGGCTATCGCATTTAATATATCATTAAAAAAAACCTGCACCCGCAAGATTAGATACAAGCTCGAAGGAAGGTCTCTCCGGCCTACGTCACTCACTCCGAAAGACCACAAAGAACGGCCAAAAGGTTTCCCCTGCAGGGAGTTTTATTGTTGGGAGCGGGTTCTAGCAAATTAGGTGAGGGAGCGATGGGGCGTCGCCAACTTGGCACCGCCAATTACTTACTTCTTCGCTCTTGGCGGTCATGCAGCTTGAAAGACGGCGCAACATGGGGTCATTATGTTTTACTGGCTTGGAGCACATAATGCACTCTAAAGGGTTCAATATACCTCAGTTATCGTTTTTTATATAGTTAAAAAAGCGCAGCAAGGTCTGTTGTTGATACTTTTGTTTCTATATTCGGCTGCAGTCCGTTCATAGAGGTGGTAGGAGTAATATTTAGAACAGTATCATTCCACCCTGTTGTTCACTGCTGTGCTCTTATATCCCAAATAAGATTAAAAACATATATGAATACATTTTCAAAAAAAGCGCTAAATAATTAACCGAATTTTGAAAATCTCTCAGGCGTAAATTCTTTGCAGATTATGTCCAGATGTAAGTAAATACAGAGCAAAGTTATCGGACATCAACGCGAACGTCTACTTATCTCCTTCTTTCTCTCTCTCTCTCTTTCTCTTCTTTTTTCTAAATGAAAATAATAAAAAATAACTAATAACGCAGTCTTAAGGCGGCACCAGGGGTAACCGGTAACACTCACACGTCCAATAAAACAACTAAAATAAAAATAACTAGAACCAGTGTCTAGCTGGAGGTTAAACTAGCGGCACAAAGAAACACCCAAAAGAATAAAGCCGAAATAAAAAGAATAAAAGAAAATTCTAAAAAGGATAAAGACCGAAATAAATTTTATAATCCACGGATGTCACCAGGGTTTTCCGATAGTGCTCACACGTTCAAACAAAAACGAGCATAAATTAAATACCACCCGTGCTTCGCCGGTCGTTAAGCGAGACACGGAAAAACACTCAAAAAGTTTTACGCGAAATTTTACAGGACAGGAAAATCTACACATCAACTGAAGTGTGTGATGGTAACACTGACTGGCAGGTGAAAGAATAAAACAAACTGGGGACGACGGACGACAAACATTTCTTTCAACTAGCAACAACATGAATGAGCTGAAAAGCACTTCCTGTAATTCAGAACCGTCACGAGAAGAAGGAGAGAAAGGGTGTGCAGTGCACTATATGCGTGTTCGCCACGTATAGCGAGCGCGACCTATTGAGCCAAACAATAGCAGATGTAACCGGAGACGCCGAGAGGAAAGAGCCAGGCAGCCGGCAAGGGAGATGCACTGGACTCCTGGAAACAACAGACGAGGCGCGGACGAAAAGAAGAAAAAGAGATAGAGGAAAGTGTAGAGATAAAAATTGTGAAGAAGAAAATAAGATAAAATGTGAAGAAACAGTGAGAGAGACGCACGTTGAAAAGTTCGTCCCGTGCGAAGAAGAAAACGTTTATTCCATTCCTTTGAGGTGCGATAAACAGTATATTCGGCAGACAGGAAGATGCATTAACCACAAACTCAGGGAGCATAATTTCGAAGTTTCACGTTCGTCAGCTGATTCACTTCATCCCCTAGTCGTTCATGTCCGCACATGCACTGACTGCGTTCCTTGTTTCAAGAACACAAAAGTTTTGGGAGACATCATAACAGATTTGGCAGGAAAATCATTGAGCCATTCACTATGAACACTCTTGACAACAATGTGTCCGCGCCTTTCCTTCTGCTTTCGAAAGAAGAGATAACCTACCTTGCTCCGGAATTAGCGTAGATTATTTATAACCGCTCCGCACCTTATCAAAAATTTGTTATTTTCACTGTTACTTCACAATTTATCTTATTTTCTTCTTCACAATTTTTATCTCTACACTTTCCTTTATCTCTTTTTTTCTTTCTCGTCCGCGCCAAGTTTGTTGCTTCCAGGGGCGTCCGGTGCATCTTCGTTGCCCGCGGCCTGGCTCTTCCCTCTCGGCGTCTCCGGTTACATCTGCCGTTGTTTGGCTCAATATGCGTGGTGAACACGCATATAATACACTGCGCACCCTTTCTCTCCTTTTACTCATGACGGTTCTGAATTACAGGGAGGGATGTTAAGCTCATGCATGTTGTTGCTAGTTGAAAGAAATGTGCGTCGTCCTTCGTCCCGAGTCTGTTTTATTCTTTCTTTTGCCAGAAAATCTATATCGCTAGTCCCTCGTGTTTTGTGAAGGGCTAGATTTTCCCGTTCCGGTGCCGCCACGTCCGCCACCTTTCACGCTTCCGGCGCTTCCTTTCCCTCAATTTCCTACGCACCCTAACGAGCTGATCGAGGGAAGGAAGTCTTACTTCGAAGTCCACGTCTGGCTACATTTGAGCACTGCCAAACGTTACGTTCGTGTACTGTTCGGTGCCTATTCATGTGTTACGCTTGTGGCGAGATAGTGGAGGGGTGCACGGTGGAATAATAGAGAGGTGTCGGAACAAGTCCCGAAAGAAGGTCGATGTACCACTGGGCCTTCGCGCATCTCCCCGCACGGGTAGATCCGGGTTTGGGCTCCGTTAGCGGCCGAAGTCGCGCGCCACGTGGCCTTCGCGCAGGTGAGGTCGTGCGCCTCTCGGCCTGGCAAACGTGTGCGCGATTAACTAAGTATGGTTCCTCGAGTCCCTGTCATGCTACGCCTTCTCGCGGCATTTGTTAGAAATAAGAGATAAGCTTCGACACAATTGCTGCAAGGCGGGGTGGCGCCGTTCAAACACCTCTCTTTTCTCCCACCGTGGAAGAGCGTCGTTGCTTGGTTCCTAAATCGCAAACAACTCAGTCACCCAAACAGGGAAATAAATGCCTAGTAATTGCTGGCATCTCCAAATGCAGGAAGTATTCTGTTCGTTGTACGATTTGGGTAAAACCGGTGTTAAATTGTAATTCAGAAGAGATATTTCATCTGACGCCTGTACTAGCAGAAACATTTATCGCGTAAGATTTAGTGATGAACCGCTCTACTTAGAGCGTAGAATTTAATTCAGTTTTGTTTCTACAAACGTCTTGTCGTGTATTGGCTTCTGTCACCAAATTGTCTCTATATTCCTCTTGCTTTAAATTTATAATCACGTCCATAAATTCAGCGCCTCTGTCCTTCCACCCTCTATGTTTTAGAGGCTGCTAATCTATTTCTTAGCACTCGTGGATATTATGCAAGTTCACGCATATAACAGAACCTATGAAGACCCATAGACGTACTTTTGAAAAGTGACAATTAACAGTTATTGCGTGTTGTCTGATAGATAACTGGTTGTCTTCTTTTTGTGAAATGCCATCACTGAGACTTCAATATTAGCCGGACGTCACCACACATTGCATGGTAACTATATATAAAGAAAACGTGTTGAACATTTATTAATATTTGACTATATTAGACGATCTGTTTGGTGGTATGGGTCATGGGCCTCTTTCTTTTCGAAATTTTTTGGAAATTAATTTTTAAGATTAATAATATACGCGAGAACTTTCGCAGTTTAGTTAAGTTATTGTGGGCTGGCCTAAACGCTTAGGATTTACAGCTTACTTTATGTATATCGAATTAATTATCCGGTATCGCAGTCCTTTGTGTTAAAGGGATACTTCAACGAAATTTGAAATATACCCGTCGTGTTCAAGAATAGGTTGAATATGATCCACAATATTCGTTTATGACAATCGCACGTTTGTATTTTGGACCTGGTGGCTGTATTTTTTATTATAAACGGCCCACTTTGGCAAGCGCTTGGAGAACAGCCAGCGGAGAGCATGTGACATCCAACGCAATCCTGACGTAGTTCGTCTCGGGACGAGCAAAGCTGCGGCGAGGTGGAACGACTTCGACAAGATGTCCAAGTCGTTCCAGCCACCGAAGCGGCTGCTTTTGTACGAATTTTGAGCGACGGGTTAATCTTCTTTAATCTCGTAGGGGGACAATTGCGACTTCTAGGACACACAAAAGGATTCTCGGGAAGAGGGAGTTCCTCCTTCCCCTCTTCTCTCGTCGTGGCCGGAGGCGAGACAGTTACCGTCACTAGCAGCCAAGGTTCCTAGACGGGTATTACGAACGAGGTGTTAGCGACATCCGCCAGGTGACCTTTGCTAAGCATTTAATTCGTCTTAAATTTCCTTTTCTTTTTTGAACACATATTGAGAAAAAAATGAGCGCCAAAATTTCAGCTGTAGTATCCCTTTGAGATCACTATAGCTACCTCAACTAATGGAGATAAAAATATTAAACCAGACAATTTGATTCTGAACGGCCTTCAAATCTACCACTAACTGTTTATTTGTGTACCTCTTGATAGAAGTAGTGACAACAATGAGATGTGTCGAGCTAAAATCGGCTTTAAAAACAGAACGCCGTTTTCTTTATATTGGCAACATTTCACGGAAAGTTTTGGATGAATTAGAAAAATGTTTTACAGATATCGTATCGCTATAAGTAACTGGAAAGTACTCCTTTCGAAGGATGCTTCATTTTAAAGATACGTTGAAACAATAATTTCCTACAATGAACTAAAATGCTGGATTACATATAAAAGGTAATTGCTATGTTTAACATTTTTATTCTAGCAATGACCCTTCACAGTTGATGTCAGACAGATGCCCATCATTATTTACATAACCATCCGCAAAATCCAATGATTATCGACTCCTATATATGCTTCACACAGTCCGACGTTTGTGGGACACTCACTAGCCTAAACAAATTATGAACCATTTTAATAGCGCGTTGTAAAAGCAATATTTTCGCTTTCTTATAACCAAGCACCGTGGATATTTTATTTGTAGAACATATTCATTGTTGAGGACTCATAAGACTGTCAACAAGGTACATTAAATTTCAGGTTGTGTAAAATATGATAAAAGATACTATAATCTTTACATACATCCTCCGAACCCCTGATTCGATCTAGAGCCAGTATATTTTAAAGTCTTTCATTATACTATTGTATCCCTGAATATTTTTTATGATCTTCTTGACATGTTTTGTTTTTGTTTTCATTATGTAAACACACTATCCTAAAATATTTATTTCATTTGTTCCAGCTTGCGGTGTTTCTGAACACATTATGTTTCACATTTTGTTCTTCATCCACAAAAAAACAATTGTCAGATAACACCAGCAGTAATTTCAGAGCAGTGATTTGCCTGAGTAGGCCTCAATAATCGTGCTCCTGGGCCTTGTTTATATAAAAGAGTTAAGCAATTTCAAGTTTCGGTTGATTTTTAATTTCCACAGAGCGCGATCGGAGCTTTTTGTTTCGCGGATGTCTTTCGACAGAGTGTGAACCGAAATATCGTTCTGCATAAATCTTTCTGGTCCAGGGACGTTGACGTTATATAACTCCTATAACCACAAACACGTTAGAAAATAAAAAAGCAATATCTGCGCTGCAACACCATCACGTAGAAAATAGCAGTTCATATCAAAGAGCACCGAAAGTCATATAGCAAGCGTATCAAGAAATAACAGCCATTCATCAAAGTTACTAGGATAAAAGTGAGGAGCGTGATTGTTGAAGGAAGAAATGGGCTCTAAACGCACTTAAACTGAACAGCCAGCAACGTCGTTTAAATATCATCTAAACTTATCGCTTTGACTCTTGCGTCAACATTGTAAGGGATGTAAGGTGTGGTGACTGGAAATTTTAAACTCAAGCATAATTATCCAGCCTGAAACATGGAAAATATTTAGTTCAGCTCAAAAACGTGTGCGGTGCAGCGGTTGCCATAAATATTCTTAACTCTGGCTTCATCTTTTGCTACGTCTCGTAATTTGATGGAGTGGCATTTTAGACACGAGGATAATAACTGAATGTACCTTATGGCTCTTTTCAGCAACACTGCTACGGAAATACAAATCTCCACTCCTATCCTCGGTTTTGCGCGTATCAGAGCCCATTATAGCTGAAACACATTAAGGAAGTCGTTCGTATCTCGACCGCAGTTTGAAAGATACCCTTTTTAATAAAAAAGTAAAATTATTTATGTTCTAAAGAGGTTAAAAAAATCTACCAAACAGGGTTAGAATCAGAAGGAATGAAACGATAAGAGTGCAATGCGGAAACTGTGTTTGTACAATATTTTCGTTGAATAGTGTGTACACGCCATTCTTCCGACTATGCATTCAATAAGGGCGATCACTTGCTCGGATATTTCATAGGCTTAGATCCGCCCTCATACATAGCAGCACCAAACAACTAACCTTGGAGCCTTATATCCCGATTGGGCGGTGAAACACACCTTCAGGATGAAATAACGAAGAGGCGGTACGGTTAGGTCTGAGTAACTGGATATCTGCAGTTCATGTTAATTTATCGTAGGGTAATTAGTGCCTCATTTGTCTCATGAGACCAACATATCGCGCGTTCCTACGATTAATCTAGCCGAAACTAGGAGGACTGAAATTAGCGCACTCCCTGCAGACTCGATCGCCCCGAAGAATCATTCGTTTTCTGGGACAGAGCTGTTGTTGTCGCGTTAAAGGACAGTTGGGTCAAATATCTGTGACAGCGCATGGTTGTAAATCAGTAGAAAGGGCAAGTACTGATATACAAGAGATAACACTAAACAAAAATACAGCACTAGCACAATCGTATGTCGCTTAATTTAGCTTCGCCTGTGTATACCCCCTGGACTGAATGGAGCTCACTTAGCTCTTAGGAAGTCGATGCGTTTTTACCTGTGAAAGGCACCCGTGCCACCGTCAAACCTGCAAGCAACATCAAGGCGTGCGCACTTATCATACCAAAAGTTTAACAAATGGTTCTTGATCAATTTGCATTAGATCAGATCATATTTCATCTAGTTTTACCAGTCTCAAGACAAAACAAAACAAATCCATATTACATTAAGAGCAGCCGTCAAAATATTAATTCTAAAATACAATATTTTCCGGAATATTGCACGAGTACCTATTTATACAGAATACGAAATGTTCAGATAAAAGGCATAAATAAGTCTCAAAAAAGAAGAATATTGAAGACCAAGTGAATTAGAGAATCCTAATTGTATGACCGTGCTCCATTGGAAAAGCTTGTTGGGAAAATTAATCCGCCGCATAGAAGATAAAAGAAAATCGCTGTCAAAAAGTCATGCGCTGAAGCTATCTGAGTGTCAACAGGAGCGTAAGGCATACAGGCGACAAACGAATGTGGACCGTTCAATAGAAACACGCTTTCGTTTTCTCTCAGAAGGTTCCAGAATATAACGCTGCCATGGTGCAAGTTGCCTGTTTATAAAATGTAAAAATATATATATCATTAGGCGCCTAATTACTTCTCCGAACTAATCGTTTGATTTTTCTAAAAAAGAGAAAAACCTCTCAAGGGTTAACAAAAAAACAAACATTTTTTTGGATTTGCGATTTTTGTTTTTACCTAACCGGAATCAGGGATTAATGCAGCAGTTTTATTGGTCTGATTCTAAATTTTAACTTATTTAGATGTGACCCAGATTAAAAATCGCACAATAGACGCAAAACAGACTCGTTTTGTTTGCATTGATCTGGGAATTCCCATTAATTTCTTAGCATGTTCGTCTGATGCAGACCAGTCGTTGTATATTTATTGCTCATCAATATTTATTAAAAATAATCAGTGTTCTAAAAATAGACCGAAGATGAATAACATAAAGAGACAGAATATTACATATATTAAAAGTTAGAAATCTGCTCATTTTTTTATGATATTGCTTAATTTTGACAAACAAAACATTCTGTGTAGCTCCGCGGCCTTCCAAATAAGGTGCTTATGCGAAACATTATCTTCTAAATGCTTCGCTAAATTGTGTAGCATTTAATGGTCAAGTATAAATTATTTTACTGTATTTTGTAGAGATTCCTCAGAAAAAGTTTGTGCTCGTTGGACTTATTTTAGTCAGACTAGAAGACCTATGGATGTTGAGAGGCCTTTTCACGTTAATCTTATTTTGTATGAACCGACGTTTAAATATAGCAATCATTAAAATATAGGACTTTACCATGCCAAAAAACCAAGTGTCACCACTTAAAATAATTTAAGTTAAATGGTTTAAAAAAATTCGCTCTCTTTTTGCTTAAAGAGGTTTACCTTGTAACAGGATAGCAACTTCTGGACATTCATGAAGACGTACAGACGCACAAGGTAGTGTGATTATTATGTGTGCACTGAGTTAGGGAATACCTTATTTTCTAATATCATATGAGAAACATTAACATGAAACATTAACTGGATTGAAGTCGATTATACCTGCTGAGAAAATAGCAAAATTCAAAGTTTACGACAATGAAAATTTTTCAAGTTGTATTCCGCTCGCTTTCGAAATGTGTTTGCTCGAATTTTCCCCTTTGGTTACACATGCCGAATTACGTAACCCCAGTTCGTTTAGTAGATATCTTTAAAACTATAAAAGAACATTACCTGCCACAGTCCAGACGGCCACCGTAAAACCGACGTCATACACGTTCTTGCACCAATGTCACGTTTTCTACAACAAGGTTGCAAGCTTAACGACAAGCTCATTGCGGGCGGAAACTGAGGAGATGGATAGGAGATCGCGTGGGAACGTCAGAAGATCGAGCTCTGATGGGAACGGTGTAGTGTAGACGCAAGCCTAGCGGCCCTTGTCTGCGCTACAATCGTCGAAAGCGATCGAACGCGAACATCAAATGCTGGACGCCGGCCCGGCGTTTCGCGTTCGAACAGCTTAGTGGAGACGAAAACCGATACATGTCTCCATTGCACTCGCTCAGCGAGTTAGAACGCCCGCGTCCAGCGTTTCGCGATCGCGTTCGAACGCGTTCAAAGAGTGCAGTGGAGAAAAAGGCTAGCTTTAGGTCTACCCACTAATCCTTCCAACCAGAGCACGGCGTTCCGACATGCCCGTGAGCTCTGGTATAATCCTCTTCCCTCACTTTCTCCCGCATAGAACGCCAATGAAGGAAACAATCTTTCCACAACTGGTCATTGCCGGTCGGAGTGAACTAATTTTTATTATTTACCACGTGCCTCGAGCCCTCACCCGTGAACTACACTCGGTCACGAACATTTTGAGAAAGTTACACTAACACCCTTGTTCGTGCACGGCCATTTTTAGGGAATGTAATTTTACATAAACTGTTTCTCCACAATGAAAGCGTTCTTCTGTACGAGGTGCGTGGCCTAAAAAGAAGTGAAAATATTGATGTTGTTTTTTCGGCACCAACATTTTGCAATATCGTAGATGTTGAGGCCATTTCCAGGGTTGTGAACAAAAAAATGGAATGGCGTTTTTTATAATACCAAATTATTTTAAAAACAAGAAACTGCCGGCGTACCTAAGAGCAATGAGCTTGCATGCTAGACCTAAAGTGGTGTCATACAGTTAAAGCCCTTTTTCTTTTATTCAAGAAGTCGAAAACAACATTTCCTCTGCGTGGCTATTACTGCAGTGTTAGGAACGTGATGGTTAAGTCGCGCCACTGGAATGACCAATTGACACGTTTAAATAAAATAAAAGAAAAACCTTTTTCTTGACTAAAACATAAAGGTTCTTAAACCTTTGGTCACGAAAGATCCAACTAAATGCATAGGAATACCGGTCAAAATATTAGAAAGGAGATTGTCATTATAAAGTAAATATTTTATATACAGCCCTTTCCTGGTAGGTACACGCTTTCAAAGCCCTCGGTTGGTATCAATAAATTTTAGTCCGCCCAGCAAAAAAAAAAAAAAGTACGGAATGACGCTTAAGCTTTGCCTTTGAGAGTGGAATGCGATATCTAAACATATCAATTACCGCTCGTTCCCAGGCCGGAGAAGCGTGTCTGCGAGGAGTCCACTTCCGGACGCGATAGCGAACGGACGTGTTATGCATCGCTCCTCGCCAGCGGCGGCGGCCGTTATCGGCCGCGGTGATAACGTTGCCCCCGTTCCGAAGGATCATCGTCTGCAGCTGCCGACATTGCCCACCGGTGAAGCGGCGAAACTCAGCGTGGTCCTTCACGCTGACCTCGAAGGGAGACCGTACCGCCTCGAGGACTTCCGGGACCCGTTGAAACAGGTGGGCGTCTTGTCAGACGTGGCGGGTCTGGGTGCCTACCAGATGAGCCACGTCTGGCTGCTCAAGTTGCGGACGCCGGAGGCCAAGGCGAAGCTGCTGCAAGCCGGGAGTCTCCAGGTGAAGGGGAAGACGTGTCTGCCGGTCGACCCCAACCGGAGGGAGCTTCGCGTCAAGCTCCACTGGGTTTCCTTTGACGCGCCGGTGGACTCGATTCGGCGGGCCTTCGAGCCTTTCGGGGAGGTGAAGGAGGTTTCCCGAGAGAAGTGGAAGGTCGACGGCTTCGTTGACGTCGACTCCACTACCGTCGTTGTTCGCCTGGCCCTCAAGGAAGGCGTCGCCCTAGAGAGCCTCCCGCACCAGCTTCGTGTCAGCGGAGGCAACGTCTTGGTCGTGGTTCCCGGGCGGGCGCCGATATGTCTCCGCTGCCGTCGCACGGGGCACATTCGCCGCGACTGCCGGGCTCCCCGGTGCACGGAGTGTCGCGCCTTTGGACACGAGGCCCGGGACTGCGTCAAGACATACGCCCGTGCCGCCTCCGGCAAGGTCACTGAGGAGTCCACGGAGTTGCTGATGGACGAGGACGAGGCTGAGCAGGCTGCGACCCCGGCTACGTCAACGGCGAGCGTAGTGGTCGCTCCCGAAGGTGACGCGGAGCCGTCCGATGTCAACGCCGCGCTGGTTGCTGAGACGGCTGGCCGGGCCGAGTCTCCGGACGGTCCGTCCGTTGAGGCGTCGAGGCCTGGCAACACGGCAGCCGGCACGCGCGACGAGGCCGCCCCTGACCCGTCAGGGGATTCGCCCATGGAGGACCAGGACGCCCCGGCTGGCGGCCCAGCCACGAAGCGGACGCGGGACATCGGTGGCGGGGAACCCAACGCGACGAGCCAGGAAGAACCACCCTCCAAGGCGACGCCCCTCTGGAGAAGACGGCTCGAACTCAAACCGAGCAAACCTGTGAATGACCAGAAGGTGGCGCAGCCAACCCTCTGACCTGCCGTGTCCGGTGCCTTTCGGGCGTCGAAGTCCGCACGTCGGACGGCCAGCCCATCTGAACTCAAGGTAGGCACCATACGGCCACCCTCTCCCTGAATGGCAATACGGCTCGAGGCAGCCTTACGCGTGGCCACGATTAAT
>JAZHYW010062864.1:0-57629 GCA_037355805.1 Ixodes ricinus
CTCGCCCCCGACCGCCAAGTAGGCATATCCGGTATGGGCGGCGAAAAAATATCAGAACGGTTCAACCTGTAAATACTAAAAAAATAGAGGGGAGGCAAAACGAGAATGTGTGACGGTTACGTTTATGTCCTAATTGCCTTCTATAGACCCTTTTTCTGTTTACAAACATGAACTGCCTCCTGCGTCCCAAGCAACTTCCGGTCGCTCCGTCTTTGCAAGTCTGTCGAGCTTGCCTATGTCGCCAGTGCTAGAAAGCATAAACGCTAAAACGCAAATCAAAGTTGGAGATTTAACGAGGGCCCTCGGCTGGTCAATTTCACGTCTTGGAGGAGGCAAGTTGGTTTACAAGAGTATTCGAAAATATTTAACATATCTCGGGCTTCTTCGTTCTTTTGGCGTTCACCCGGAGAATTGGTGGTAAACGTTTAATCGGCATTTCAAACAGCGGTGTTAGGGTGGACTTTGTTCATACTTGTTATGAACCGGAAGTTCTCTGGGACGTCAAGGACTAGAACACCTCCTGGTGGCGTTTGGCATGAAAAGGGTCTATTCGAGTGGCGACGGCAAAACAATGTTTTCGCCCATACTGGAAGTGACGACAATTCAAGATGGCGGCGCCCTTGCGGAAAAGGTCTATATGAAGTGTATAACTACAGCCACTTTCGGACAGTCACTGGCCGAAAGTCAATGGCCAGTGGCTGGCCAAACGGGAATGGCCAGGAGCTGGTCAAAAGTGAATGGCCACTGGCTGGTCAAAAGTGACTGGCCAGAGTGGATGGCCAGTGACTGGCCAAAGGGAATGGCCAGTCACTGGCCAAAGGTGAATGGCCAGTCACTGGCCAAGCGTGAATGGCCAGTCACTGGCCTAAAGTGAATGGTCAGTGGTTGGCCAAAGGTGAATGGCCAGTCACTGGCCAAACGTGAATGGCCAGTCACTGGCCTAAAGTGAATGGCCAGCGACTGGCATAAAGTGAATGGCAATTCACCAGACGAGGACCAAAACACTGCTATTGCCGAGCACTTTGTCCAGGGATCGGCCGTCGAAAATCTGGTTGGCCATAGTACACTTGCCAGCGATGGCCCATTCACAACGTGCTGCTTGGGATGGGTCTCCCGTTTCGAAGGTGCATGGGGGACAGCGGGGCTTGGGTTGCCGTGATACTTGCCGTTGAAAGCACGTGGGAATTTTTACGGAAACGCAGTGCCACAGGAAAAAGGCACAACTCGTCGAAAACAAGTTTCGCCGGTCTCGCGGCGGGATCAAAGCTCCTTCCTTGGCACGCCGAAGCACTGAGTCTCTGTGCCTTCACACGCTTGGATACCGATCAAGAATCGGCGCCGCGGCAAAGTTTTGAAGGCGTGTCACGCGTAGATATCTTAGTATCATATATCGGCTGCGGAGTTCTGGATCGTCCAGCTGTTCGTAACGTCTAAATACAAGATACGCGCTCATTGAAGAAATAGAATGTCACGTACCATGTGTCGCGAGGGTAATCCACAAAACATTTATTTAAAGTCAAGAAAAAAAAAGGATTGATTTGACGAGAACGTTGATTACCGAGAGCTTTGGTCACCGCAGCCGCGCCGAGATTGATGAGCGACAAATTAGACTACTAGCCATACATTCGAGGCCATTGTTCAGGCTATTAACACGAGAAAGGTCTATAGAAAAGAAAAGAAGGTCGTGTCCCCTTTAGGGCGTACGGTCTTTAGGCATGAAGCGCCTAGGCCTTTCCCGTGACCGAGCTCGGCTCCTTGTCCGCTCCGTCGGTACCGTCGTAGTGGTTCCTGTGACTGCTTCCGGGAATTCTCGGCGTGTAGTTGAAGTTCTTTCTTTCCGTTCCCTACTTAAAGTCGGAACGCGCCCGAAGTCAAAGAGTATTTAGAAAAATTTCCGTCGCTTTTCGCGGCGAAACACGACCGACCGAGCGACGTGGACGGACATGTCGACTGCAAAAAAGTGCGGAAGACAGCTCGGATTCTGTTTTGGAAATCCTTCGTAAGTTACGCAAAACTCGCGATCATTTCGCTTCGTGAATATGGATATCTTACATTTTTTTCGTACGCACATTTTTCGTCGTAAGGTAGTTTTGTAAATCTGGCCTCTGTTTTGACGACATAATAGTGTGGTGCCAAAAATATACAACAAAATATATGTTGCCAACTTTTAATCATGTGAGAAGTAAAATGAGCCTTCAAAAAATCCATCTGGATTCAATCCATACGGCTTGGGCTTGCTAGCCGGTTGTTGTGCGTGGGGGTGTAACGGTGCACCTGGCAACACCCTCGCCGCGCCCGCCGATTCCTTTGGGAGAGGAGGATTCGCGTGATGGGAGTACGAGTACGCTCGCCGGGTGTCTCCGGTCGAAGGGGGTGTAAGGGTGCGCGATACACCCACATACACCCTTTTTTTCTGAGAGTGTGGGCGGACTCGGTAAGTGTATCAGGGAGCTTTATCTCGTGGATCGGTGGACAAGGCTTGAGTTCTCCAAATCGGGTGGCGGTGTGTTTTGCGGAACCTGTGACTGCTAGGTACCCGTTACGTGCTAGCGCTAGAATTTGCACCCCATTTGCTTCCACTACGGGTGTTCGGATTCAAATTCAATTTTCGTTCTCGGAAACTACTCGAAATATTCCGTTCCGTGCACCTTTAGAAGCGCTGTCTGTATTGATGTGTTTTTTGCGAAGAGTATAAAGAATTCTTTTTTCTGCTGGGACACGTACTTTTCATACAAAATGCTGTATACATGCCTTGCAAGTGACGTCACGCTAGGGAAGGACTGGGCCCTGCGCCATGCTGGTGGTGTACCTCACACCGCGCGGATGCGCTTACCAATGCGTCGGATGCCGCTAACTGCCCGGACATGCGCTGACATACACCATATTTTCATCAATAATACTTAGTTTTGTTAGATGCCAACTTGGAAACACGAGCCAAGCTTACGATGATGACGTTTAGCCAGTATGTACGAAATTTTTCGGCATTGGTGCATTTGTGCTACGAGCAGAAAGTTTCAATATGCCGTGTTTTTGACGCAAAAAACCGTTCGTGTTGGCAAAAAAAATAAAGAAGCTTAATTGCGCGCCGCAAAATTTGACGAGCGGATCTAGGAGTCGCATGTAGAAAAATTGTTACGATTTTGCGAACTACCGGTAAACAACGCAAGGTTACAATCATAATCAAACCCTGTTACAAGGATAAATCAAATAACGGACAAGACCACTCGCATCGTCTCAGGGTTTATATTATGATGTTTCCTAATCGGCTCGCCTGCATACTTTCGCTCCTTGCGAAGGTTGCCGTCTCGCGGACTGCACAACCGACGTCCGCGGCGGCGCCATCTCGGCTAGAGCACTTTATAGCTCCTTGGGAGCAGAGTAGCGCAATCTAGAACTCCATTTCTCGGCGACTAGCGGCGAACACCCGGAGGTTCCAACTCCGGTCAACAATGCATGGGGAACGTGAGAAAATCATTGTTTCTTCAATATTCTTGAGATGTACGGAACGACGATAGTTTTTGACATAATAAAGGAACATTTTAGAATAATTTGCGCTGAGTTGTGTGCCTAGTAAGGACGTAATTTTAAAAAAATTCATGAGCGGCATCATGCAGCAGACGACGCGGCGACGTCACAGCGTTCAGGTGACCCGCTCCGGCCAACCCAAAAAGCCCATTTCCGCTGCGTGCAAAAATCGTCTGCTTCAAACGCCATTGCCTTGGAAATAGCCTCTCAAAATGTTCACACTCATCCGATATTATTAAAACTTTGATAAAGTGTTTAGTGCTTTACCAACTTCACGACAGACATAGTTTTGAAAAGTGTGAACTCGCCGTTTATTTTTTAATTAGCCGGTTGCGTCGATTTCCACGTATTCTCCCATAGAACGCGCCGCCTCCTGGAACCCTGAGTACCACGTGACTCACGCCTAGCTGCTCTGTCGGCCATGTTTTCGGCGAAACACGCGGATCAAAGGATTGCGCTACTCTGCTCCGTAGGAGCTATATAGTGCTCTAGTCTCTGCGAGCTTGGACACGGGGGCCGCCGCCGACCGATCGCCGTCTGGCCGGGCTCGCGGCGCGACACTCGGCCATACTCGGCCGTGGGCCCTGAAGGTGCGATCGAAGCGTGGAAACGGCGTTATGTAACGAAAGGCAAAGGGCATCTACACCATGAACGGGCAAAAGCCGCTGCAAAGGCGTGCGCGAACGTGAACAACGGTAGAAAAGTGCCGTCGCTCGCCGCTATGAATTGCCTCCCGCAAACTCAGTAGTCCGTGGTTGCATCTCTTTCCTGCCGCTCGTATATTTTCCCTAACTTGACCGCTACTCTGTATCGCGGGGCATGCCGACGAAACGATCGTCGGGATACATAGTCATTGCTAGAGCCGAGCGCGGCCGCGGCGCGTTTACCTTTGCTCTTGCTGCGAAGGGCCGTCGAGTCCACCACCAGCATGGTGCTTACCGGCGTTAGACGTCATCATGTGACGTAGGTGCAAGGCATGTATATGTAGCGCTTATTTGTTAGCCCTCTGGCAGTACTTTACTGCGAAGGTAGGGGGAAAAACGCCATTGAGTAGTTAGAAAGAAAACAAGGTGTTCTTACAACTTTCTTAAGGAGACCATGACCTGATTTTCCAACTACTTCCTTCTCAGCTTTCCTCCTCAGTTCCTAAGCAGAGTGAGAAATCATGTGGTCGTATTTCACTGGAACCGGCTCCAAGCGATTAGATGTCACCACGTGGGATCGTCCTTCACTCTCTTGCCTCTACTCCCTCTCCCATAGCTTTCCCCACCTTTACAGTATGGCGTCTTTCTCCCTCACCCTCCTTCACCTATATATGCAAACTTCGGGTCAATAAATGTTGTTGCTAGTTGGAAGTCTTCGTTGTCCGTCTGTGTATCTTCCTCATGTTTAACCAAAGTTCTCCCAGCAGTCTGAGAGTCGGCAAGGACAAAGCCCTTGATAAAATTCACGCTTCACATTTTCGCAAGCTCCAACAACCATAAAGCGAGCGACGAGACAAGTGATAGCGACCGTTTTCATTATCACTCAGTCATCCGCGCAACGAGGCAAACCGCATGAAAGCGACGGGAGCAAGCGATCAAGGCGATGAGCAACGTTTTCTAGAAATCCAAAAACCAGCGGCGGAACGAGCGACAGTAAGGAATCCCCATCGCTCGTCTCGTCGCTCGCTAAATCACTTGCATGTGGTCCAGCCTTAATTGTGTGAACGCGAGAGGTGCATGCCACAAGTGAGTACTGTGCTGCCACTCACTTCCAAGTGCCTCTGATTTCAAGGCTACACTGCCGTTTGCTTCCAAGTGCTGAACGGGCCTTGTGTGCTGGCACTTTAACGCCACTTACGAAACTAACACAAACGCATCAAGGGGTTTAGCGGGGTTAGCGATCTGGTGTGTTTAACGCACCATTCTTTGTCAGGTAGGCGGGCTTTCAGAAGAAAATTGGGATTAACCTGAGTTTCATAAAACCCATACGGGCTTTGAAAATTGGGAACTATTGCCGCGCACGCAGCTGGCCTAGTTGACTGTGCTCCCGTGTCCTAACGGTTACCGTGCTTGCCTCCCAGACGAAAAACCGAGGTTTGATGCCTGGCCGCTGATACACCTTTTTTGTTGTTTCTGTAATGTCACATTCTGGTAAATTTGAGAACCCTGTTGCTTATTTGAGGTTAGAATGTTCTACGCCGATTGTTCCAGAAGCCCACGCGACTACATGAGAGGCTCCGCTTGGCGAGCCTGAGTTAGTCTCGCCCCAGCGTTTGATCGTGCTGTTTCACCGACATCGAACCTGCGACGCTAAGCTCCTATTTTGTTTTGAGCATAAGTTCGCCCCATTAAACGTTTAGTTCCTCAGCTATTTGCCGCCTCATCATTTGTCATTCGTGACAATATCGGGGCTTATTTGAAAATAAAGGCCTGCCCATAATGCCTTTGATATTCTTCGCATGAATGCAAGTAGTTACGAAAGTGCAGTTTTTTCATGTAACTCAGAATCTACAATCCTGTATCCAGAAAATAATCACTAGGCTAATAACGAGACTATCTTTAATTTTGGCGAGCGTCCATGGTATGCATACTTTACAGTAAGATTCGTGGTTCGATAATCCAGTTTGAATGTTAACGTGATAAAATTCATACCGTTTTTTTCGCTGGGGTCTTATTATTGAAATTTTTACTCACCCATCTATAATAGTCCAACTGCCCCCAAAATATATTTGTAGCATTAAATCTCCTTTATTTTTAATGCAGCTCAAGATTCAATCTCCTGCAAAGGGGCGACGAAGGCGGTTTTCGATGCTGTCAACCTGCAGCGCCGAAGCGTGACGGGGCAGCCCTGCAGGCGGCTGAAGCCAGCAGCTCCGAAGAGGGCACTGACTCCTGGCAAGATGGCAGCCGTGGGCAGTAAGTTGTTTCTCTTTGCTCCCCACACGTCAAACTCTGCCATTTATTTGCAGCCATCAATATGACTTCATGTTGACCACTTTGAGTGCTTGGTCTCTTTATTCAGTAAATACAGAATGAAGTATATGCATAAAGGTTGCTTGCATGTGAAGAAAAGCACCATTCCTTATGATAATGACAGGCCTGGCGGAAGAATGTCCCAATCACGGACATCTGCACAGAGTGCTACAATACTTGACACCTACGAGGAATCGCTCTGCTCATTAAAGGGTAAACTGATGTTTGTACATATTCAACAATCTTTAGTAACTCAGTTAAATAATTTTCAATTGTTTCCAGCATCGTCATGTTTGTTATCAGCATGCAGAAATTTAGTTCGTCTTTTTTGACCTCCGTTTACTGAAGATCGCTTTGGCTGTCGTCACAGACGTAGCTTTGTTTACAGCAGCACTTATAAATTTTCTCCACCGAGCCACAATAGGCCGTGCAGAGGATGATCGGGTACTATTATGGTGAATATGAGCTGAAACGTCATGACATCTTGTGCCCTGGACTATTTGTGCTATTTGTCGTATCACTGGGAAAACACTTGTGCACGCTGGGGCCGAGACACATTTACTGCTGTGCTCGTTACGCCGTTCCATTCCTCGTCACGATGGGTGCACCATGCAACCCAACGTCTATTGTTTTTCCGAGGTTTTTGAGATGGTAATACACAAACGTCTGTACAGTTACTTCAGCCTAAAAATAAACCCAAGCAACACAGACTTTTGAAGGCCAGGTCGGTTCAATGTAATCTGTGCCTTTTTTAGATTATACTGTTCCATTTGTTCGTGACCATGCACAAGTCGATGCAATATATTTTGATATGACGAAGGCCTTCGATAAGGTTGATCACAATATTCTTCTTACCAAAAACGATAGTTATGGTTTGTGTGGAATAGTTTGGAATTGTATCAACCACATTGCGTCATGCTTTATTGAGCGCGTTCAAAGACGCTTCATAGGCATAATCTATGACATTCATCTCGGGCGAAAGTGCTACTACAACTAACTAGGGTTGCGTACCTTGCTTGATAGAAGGCGTTTACATGATTTATGTTTTTTTCCATAAGGTTGTGAACGTAAGTATTGATTCATCGATTTTGTTAAGTACTGTTTGTTTCCATGTTTCCTTGCGGTCTAGTCGGTTTCAGAGCCCGTTCTACCCCCGGACTTTATATGATACGTCTCCCTTAACAAGAATGCAGTTGGAATTTAACAGGCTTGTCCAATCGGCTGTAGACATTTTTAGTGACGTGACAACTTTTCGACGTATACTGGAGTCAATCATTTGTGTATAATATTGAATCTATGTGTCTGTCTTCATTTCATTTCCAATGACGAACTGTGCACCACTATTTAGGCTATGTGCTGTTTGTGGACACAACAAAGTAAAGATTATTATTATTATTATTATGAGATGATGGTTGTGTAGGTGGAGATCCTCATATGGAGTGTTTCAGTCCACCCTCCGCAACGTAAGCCAAGAGCGACCTGAGAGCGTTAGTATTCGTTGGGAGTTCCCAGCCGGATGCGTCCAATCCATGGGGCTCGAGGGTGTTTTAACTTCCTAAAGAGGCTTCCAGGAATCTTTTTTGACTGGAAAAGCGTTGCACTTCCACGAGATATTGTGTAGTATGGGGACGGTTCACTCTTGCACATCTGACACCGTGGGTCAAGAGGAGTGGCAAAGGGCTCCAATATTTTGAGTTGAGCTAAGCCTATGATGTATTCGAACCACGGCTTGACCGCTCCACCGGATCGGATCCTGCGGAGAAGTGCCATCTGCTTGCGCTTGAAAAGGCCTTCAAGATTTGGGTATTCGTCCCCTTCAGCAACCTTTGCGGCTTACAGCCGTGCTCTTTTCCGTTCTTTAGACGCCCTGCGGATATACTCTACCGCGTAGCCACTCGAGGGGGATGAAGACTTGAGGATACGCATCTCCCTTTGAGCCGCTTCTTGAGCCGTCAAGTTGCCGGGGATGACTTTGTGCCCGGGAGCCCATCTTATGCTGACCCTCGTACAATAGGTAGGATACAAGGCCAGTGCTTTATCGAAAATAGGTGCCAGCGTAGGACTTGCTGTAGGCTTGAGTCTCTTCGTATCCCTCATGACAGCTTGAGCATCTGTGTATATCACAAGATCACTGGTATTGCCTTCAGCCTAGATATACGCCTCGTGTTCTGCAAGAATTCCCTTGGACTTGGCCAAATATGTCGTAATATCTTCCGAACCAGAGCAGCTGACTTCAGACCACCAATCTTGATGCTCTTCTCGCCAGAGGGCAGGAGAGACCGTCCAGCCGCGTCTCGTAAGAGTAGTGTCTGCAATAGGCCACTGTCGTCTCTTTGTGAGATAGCGATTCTCCCACTTTCTTGATCTATTGTCGTGCAAAGTGCTCTTTGCTCTTCTGATGACTGTGAGCATTCATGTTTTTGGGCACAGGCTTAAAGACATGAGGTCCCATGGAGCCCTCGGGGTGGGGGAGGGGGGGGGGTAGAGGCTCCTCCTTGATACGGATCCCAAGAAATCCTGCAATCTTGCGCAACTCAGCCTTGTGCTCTAGTCTGGTCCTGTGAGCTGCCTCCTGCTCTTTCAAAAGATCCGTAACCTCCGGGAGAAACAGGCATTTCTTCAGCTCTTCTTTCCTGGTGTTCTTGGATAACCCCAGGTGACTCATCTTGCTTTGTTGAGCATCGTATAAAACTTCAACATGTGTCTTCTACGTAGCGGATAAAATCTCGCCGAATAAGTAATTTTGGACATAAGGGTGGTGCAGACAAGGTTCCTAGCCGTCTTGTCGCCTGCTCCACCAAGTTTACCAGAGGTTCTCCTGACCAGGTTGAGTCCCTTCTTCCATTTCACCAGAGACTTCTAGAGCCAGGTGTCCCCGATGTTTGCGGCGAACCCGAAGTTGACCCCTAGGATCGTGATCTCTTCTTCTGCCTGGAAGGGTATCCCGGCAAATCTGAGGTCTAGCTGCTTCTCTTTGTATCCTCCAGCAAAGACAGTGTACTTAGTCTTTTCTGTAGCCGGAGCCATGTAGACCTCGTCCAGGTAAGAAGCAATGGTATCCGATTCCCTCTGCAAACAAGTGACTTGCTGTTCTTGGCTACCCTTACACATCCATATAGCGATATGCCGTTGCATTCAAATCGATATCTCATGAAGTTTCCACAGTAGCGGAGCCATCACGAAATTAAAGAGGGTAGGCGAAAGCACCGCTCCTTGTGGGACTCCAACTGCATTTTCTTTTTCCTTCCCTTCCTTGCCGTCTTCACCGTAGCCGGCTATAATCTTGTGTTTTCTTACTCAGAGGAAAGTATTGACTAATTTGTATTGCCTCTCATGCGCACCTTGTTCTTGCATTTTCTCGATAACCGACTTGTGCGGGACCCTGTGAAAGGCCTTTATATCTATTGACACGATCAGTCATATTTGCTTTATCGTACTCTTTATTTCCACAACGTCTTTATTTATCATGAGCAGGCTTTCATGTGTACTGAGATTGGCACTGAAACCTGTGTGTGTTGGGTGAAAAGCCCCTCCGGCGTTTGCATTGTGTTTAATCCTCGCCAGCACCATACTCTCAATGAGCTTGCCCATGATCGGAGTGAGTGATATCGGTCTGACATTTCTTAGGTCGGTTGCTGGCTTGTCGGTTTTAGGAATCGGTGTGGCAAGGGCCGTGCGCCACTCATCAGGCATTTAACCAGACTCCAAAATGTGGTTGAACCAGTCCAAGATAATCCTTCTAGTTGACTCCGGAGCATTGCGAAGCATGCGGATTATGACACCATCTTCTCCCGGTGCACTCTTGGTTCGGCCCTGTTTGATCGCAGCTTTCAACTCCCACTCAGTGAAGAACTCGGACGACATCATCGGGCTTGCAAGTTAACTCATACAGATTTATCTCAGGCTTGTCAGTTGTTTGTGGAAAGAAGGTATCGCCAATATTGTCCAGTATGACCCCCCGTAGACTCGTTTGAGTGGAGAGCAATTACAGGTACCGCACTTACCCCTTTCTTCATCACTCACAAAAATGGAGTTGAAAGTTTTCTAAACGGCTCCGATGTTCGTGTTCTTGTCGAAAGATTAGCAGTATTCCATTAATTTCTCAGAGTACGTCTTGGCTTCCTCTGTGAGGTTGTTCACGTCCTAACGAAACAGCTTCCTCCTGTATTTTCTGTATTTGGTGAGGTGAGCTTTTCGGTTCCCGTGTCCCAGAGAGAGAGTAGGTGCGTGTCAGGAGGTGGACAATCCGAAGAGACGTGCCTCACATCTGTCGACGCCTTCATGGCAGCCTTGAGAGCCGCAGCCAAGTTGGCCTGCTCAAAGTTCCCCTTCTTATCTTCCAAGAGAACACGAAACTTGTCCCAGATTATGATATGAATTTGCGTCTTCGAGGCCTTGCCACCCCTAGCCACTTCAATGACGATCAGAAAGTGATCGCTTTCCAAATCGTCGTTTATGTCTTCCCATTGGTGAGCATCTACAGTGGGTACAACGTCCCCATACTCTGGCAGAGTAAACTCCTATCTAAACAACTGACGACTAATCTGTCCTCGTGGGTAGCTTGCCAGTACGTTTCGTGCTACTGTCACGGTGTCACTGTGCGTGCTGTATGATTGACTTCACATGCGAGCGCTGTACTTTGGTACTGTTTCCAAGCGCCTGTATACACACGTCATGTTCATAGAACGGTGTTTGCGTTAAAATTCAAGATCACAAAACGAAATTTAGCATATATTTGTTTTGCTGTCCTCGTTTCCGCATTGCGGCTTCTGATGACCTAATTTATTTCAATGAAGATGACGCCTTGTTAAAATCATCTTTTTTTAGCGACTGGGAGCTGTGGACTCTTCTTTCAAGAACCGCTTTTCACTGATTCGCGCTTGGTAGAACCGGTAACCGATTCGTTATTTCAAAAGCGTCCCTGAACCAGAACCGAACAGGAAGAAAATGTGAAGCGACTTGAACCCTAACGAAACCGGAATAATGATCGATTCGACTAACTGATTTTTAACCAGCCTATCTTCTAGCGTTTGAGTGGAACACAAATTAAAAAAATTGTATTGAATGGACATGCAGTAAACGTAAAAAGTTCACGTTTTAAGGCAGGTTCCAAAATATGGTGGTGCAGTCCCTTGTGCCGGCGCCGTAGACTGATTGCGCTTTGTCAGTGGTTTTCTGTTTTTGCCGCAGTGCACGGAGATTTGGGGCAGGTATGTGCAACGTCACTTCTAACAGCGCACTAGCGGTGCTGTTGCGACGTATTCAAAGCAGAGAGCAAGATAGCTTCTTCTTGCACCACGCACGAACTTTACATTTGTAAGGTCTTATAAAACAAACAGCACACTAATCATGTATCTGTGGAGGGTATACACGGTGTGTTTAGAAAGAAAATGGGTGGTTTAAAATTTTGGAGTCTCTTGAGACTCGCAAGCCTTTATGCTTGATCGCTCGATCGATGTCTGCAGTGACAAGATGTTGCCAAGAAGCGCTTTGTGCAACTACCCTTCGGCTTAGCAGAATGAGTTCTTTGAGTATGATTTTGCATACTTTTGCAGTCGTTTCCGGAATTAATAACGTCAGTAGCTTTATGCTGCTTTTGTTCAGTAACACAATGTGGCTGTCATTTGTCATTTGTTCACGTTTAGGCATTAAAGAAATGGAATGGTGGAGTTCGGCCATTCCAGGAGTGGGAATGGGCCCAGTGTCACCATTCCGAGGAGTTGAAAGGAGGGGAATTGTCAGAAACTCTAATTCTCCGGAATAGAATTGGAATGAAATGGGGTTGCCGATTCCGCAAAACTGATTCGAACCCATAACCCTTCGGTTGCAAGCCAGTAGGCCAGGAAGACACGCTTGCACGGCTTGGGAACGAGCGGGAATTTGTTATGTGTTTAGCTATGGCGTTCCACCCTTAAAGGCGAAGCTTAAGCGTCCTCCCCTAATATTTTAGTTGTCCCTTAGGCAAGTTCGTTCGTCTAAAATGTTGATATGTTGCTTGTAGTATTTCGATTTTTTTGCATTATGTTCACCACACTAACCAGGTGGCGCCTCAAACTGCTATAGTAATTCCGTAGCCAGGCGGCGCTACTATTCAATCATCGGGCCCGTGCGCCCAGGTGGATTTCCCCGGGGCCTTTGAACCCCGCGTTGTTTTGGTATGAATAAACAGAGTACGTGTTTGGACCTCGACGCCGCTGGACGTGTTGTTCTTCTGGGGCGTTCCCGCCCTCGGGCCGTCGCTGCTCGCCACCTCGCCTCGACATGTGAGACTTGGTCTTTTCCAGCAGGCCGCCTCGGCCCTGCTTCTTCTTTTCTTACTTTCTTTGGGCTCCCCGGTTTATAACATTTTTGGCGAACGAGCATGGGATTGTTTTTGTATTTGAATTTTGTAACCCACCGCTCTGCAGCCGGTGCTGCTTCGAGTCCCTCGGCGAGAGTTCTTTGTTTTGCATAACGGCGAGCAACCGAAGAGTTTTTTTTTCCTCCGAACCGTACTCCCCGTCCGACGGACTGGACGTGTAATTTTTTTTTTTAACAAAGATCGGCGCTTTTGTCCGCTGCATCCAAGATGGCGGCTGCGCAGGGTCGCGTTCCCGCCGATTTCCTCCCTACGCCCGGTGAACCGGTAATGCCGTGGCCGACTTGGAAGCGTGGCTTCCTCAACTACCTTGAGGCAACCGATGCCGAAGGTTTTCCGCCGAAGCGGAAGAGGGCAATTTTGTTGTCCTTCTTGGGAGAAGAAGGGAACCGCGTCGTAGATGCGTTCAACCTCGCGGGTCCAGCCGTTAACGCGGACCAAGATGAGTTTCAGGTTTTGTTGTCCGCTTTGGACACACATTTCGCTTCCGCTCAAAACGTCGTAGTTGAGCGTAGAAAGTTCGTAACAAGGGTACAAGGCCCAGGGGAGACGGTCCTCGAGTATCTTGGGGCGCTTAGGCGTCTGGCCTCGTTTTGCGATTACGGAGAGTCTTTGGAGAGCCGCGTCGCGGAAATGTTCATTTCGGGAATCCGTAACACGGAAGTCCAAGATCGTCTTATCAGAGAGTCCGGCGGAGCTAACGCACCTAGCCTCGAGCGTGCTGTCCAGTTGGCGCAGCAGTTCGAGCGGACGTCTCGTGATTGCGATCTCTTCCGACGCTTGTCGTTAGACGCGAGTCCGAGCACGCCGCACGTGGTTGATCGGCTTCAAGATGGACGCGGTCGCGACCAGGATGGTCAACATGGCGGGCAGCCTCCCCGCCGAGGGTTTCCCTCTTCGAGACGCGAGTGTCCTCCTCCTCCCCCTTCTCCGTCGCCACGAGAGCCCTCTCACTCTTCTTCTCGGAGGCGCGAGCCTCCCCACCTTCGTCGGGACGCGAGTTGCGCGAGCGGCCCTTTCATCCTTCCCCGCCACGTCGAGGGCGAGACAGCCTGCGGTCGCGAGCTCCCTCCCGACCGTTCTTCGGTGCGCGTCCACGCGATGCCCCCCTGGGGCGCGTTCTCTCGTTCGTGAGGACGGTTGTTACTTCTGTGGAAGACGAAGCCACCCGCGGGACGAGTGTCCAGCTTCGGGAGCCACGTGCTTTTCGTGTGGCCGTGTGGGACACTTTGCATATGTGTGTCGAAGCCGTCCGAGGGGCGACCGGGATCAACGTCAGCTGGCCCTTCCTACTGGGCGGCGGGCCTCTGCCCGCGGCTTCTACGAGCGTCGACGAGCGGCGCCTGGTCCGACAGGCACCCCCGTGCAAGGAGTCGGCACGTTCTCGGATGATGACGACGACGAGTTGCGGCCCAGCGTTTACACAGTGGGGTCCCCCGGTGGTCGTCAGGAGTAACGACCCCGTCCCCAGCGCCGGAGCTTCACGGCCGATGTAGAGGTGAACGGTTTCCCTCTTTCCATTCTCATCGACACCGGCGCTGAAGTTTCAATTCTATCGGATGCGACTTTTAACCGCATTAATCGGAGCGGCCGCATCAGGTTGTCAAAGCCGCCGCGCACTTTGGTGCACTACCTGAAGGGTTCGATTCCCGTTCTGGGATGCTTTCACGCGAACGTCGTGTTCAAGGATCGCTTCGCGACGATCCTCTTCTACGTTGTGCGCAGCGGTCGTTCCCTACTTGGAGTTGACGCGGTGCATGACCTCAAAATGATCTTGTCCGGCGTACCGCTAAAATGTTTTCACGTCGACGCGGCTGCTCCCGGAACAGCCGTCCCGGGACATTTAACCGAGGCTGAGGTCCCGCAGCCATCGTCCACGGCGGACGCACGTCCGTCCACCCACTTTTCTGGTGCCTTTGGCACTTCGTCGTCGGCTGTCCCCACAGCCCAAGGTCCGTCGACCTCGTCCAGTGGCCGCTCTCCGTCGTCGGAAAGCGATTGTTCCACCCTTCCTCCCGGTTTTGAGGAGTTCGAAGAACTTTTTCGTCCGAGTTAGGTCTGGTCGTAAACCAGACACATACCGTCACGGTCCGTCATCATGTTCCGCCCGTTCAGGCGAAGCTTCGTCGTTTACCGTTCACGCTGCGCGAGTCTGTAACGGCCGAGATCCAGAAACTCGAACGTCAGGGCGTAATCGAGCGCATCAGCGCCTCCGAGTGGGTCTCGCCGATCGTCGTCGTAAAGAAGAGAGACGGCGGTATCCGCATGTGCGTTGATCTGCGGGCTCCCAACCGCGCGGTCGTTATCGACTCATTTCCACTACCGCATATCGACGAGCTCCTTAACTCGCTCAGAGGAGCTTCTTGCTTTTCCAAGCTCGACCTCGCGTCGGCCTACCATCAAGTTCGACTCGACCCCAAGAGTCGAGACCTCACAGCGTTCATTACGCATGAGGGTTTATTTCGCTTCAAGCGAGTCTGCTTCGGCTTGGCCTCCGCGCCAGCCGCATTCCAGCAAGTCATGTCAAAGATCCTCAAGGACTGCCCCGGCGTGCAGTTCTACTTAGACGACGTGATCGTCTACGGATCGTCACCTCAAGAACATGACGCGCACCTGCGCGAAGTCCTCCGACGGATCCAGTCCGCTGGCATGAAGCTAAACCGAAAAGCGGTTTTCCGCGTTCCAACTTTGTCTTTTCTCGGCCATAGTCTATCCGCGGAAGGCGTAGCGCCCCTTCCGTCCAAGATAGAAGCCGTTTTGAACTTCCCCACGCCGTCCGATCCAACGCAACTCAAGGCATTCCTCGGTCTAGTGGAATATTATGGCAAATTCATTCCACATTGTGCGACAGTGGTCGAACCGATGCGTCGTTTGTTGCGTAAAGGCAACTCTTTTTCTCGGACTCCTGATGTCGAGAGCGCCTTCCAGGAAGTAAAGACTGCTCTCCAGAAAGCACCCATCCTGACGATCTTCGACCCAACATTACCAGTCATCGTGTCGACCGATGCTTCAAACTACGGCCTTGGAGCAGTTCTGCAACAACAGCACGGGCAGAAGCTCAGGACCGTGGCCTTCGCAAGCCGTTCCTTGACGGACACCGAGCGAAGGTACTCCGTTGGAGAGAAGGAGGCCCTGGCGATCCTGTGGTCATGCGAGAAGTGGCACACCTACCTCTGGGGAAGACAGTTCACCATCCGCACCGACCATCGTGCGCTCGTCACCCTCATGTCTACGCAGGGCACCGGAGTCCGACCGCTACGCATCAGCCGTTGGACAGCCCGCCTATTCAACTACAACTTCGTTATGGAGTACCGCAAGGGAGCTGACAACACCGTCGCAGACGCACTGTCCCGTCTGCCCGTCAAGCACACCGAAAATGGTACCAATTTCCCTGTGGAGGTTGTTTCCATCGTCTGCGCCTCGTTGAACCAGCGCGACTTCCAAGATGCAACAGCCCGTGACCCTATTCTACCGAAGGTCATGGAGTATATCTCTTCGACGTGGCCAGCTGAAGACAAGCTGCCTCCAGGGTTCAAGCCCTACTTCGCAGTCCGAGAACAGCTGTCGCAGGTAGACAGACTGCTGTTCAACGCCGAAAAGATCGTCGTGCCGACCAGTCTACGTGACCAGGTCATCGAGATAGCGCACGAGACCCATCAAGGGATCACGAGGACCACAGGCCTCATCAAAGAACTCTACTGGTGGCCTCAAGTATCTCTACACATCAAGCAATACGTCCAACATTGCACCATCTGTCAGTCTACGGACAAACCTGCGAAGACCTACCGAGTACCATTACAGCCAGTCGATTTTCCATCTCGTCCTTGGACGAAGTTAGGTATGGACATCGTTGGTCCGTTCAAACGCGCTCCGCGCAACGAACGTTTCTTCATAACTCTTGTGGACTACCACAGCAAATGGCCGGAGGTCATGAGCGTTCACAACGTCACAACTTCATCTGTGATAGACTTCCTGAAGTTCGTCTTCGCACGAGAGGGGTTGCCGGAAGAAATTGTCACCGACAACGGCCCCCAGTTCATCTCCAGAGAATTTACAGAATTCCTCAAGAATCAGGGTATCAGTCATCTTAGGTCATCCCTGTACCACCCTCAAGCAAATGGACAGGTGGAACGTTTCAACCGAGTCTTGAAGTCCACCATACAGTTGGCTGTCGTCCAGCAACGTAACCTCAGAGAAGCCATCACGGAATACTTGGGAGTGTACCGTAGCGCTCGTCATGCTGCAACAGGCGAGACTCCTGCGTTCTTGCTTCACGGCAGGAACCATCGTAACCGTCTTCATCTTTCGGGGCGTCCAGTCCCCGACCCACAAGTTCCAAGGCCCACAGTCCAAGAAAGGCTTCCAGCCACAATCAAGAAATATCAAGAACGAATGAAGACATACTCAGACAGAAGGCGTGCTGTCAAGCGACCTACATTCATTCCTGGACAGACAGTCAAGGTCAACAAACCTCGTCACAGAGAAAAGTTGCAGATGAAGTATGCTGCTCCCCAGAAGATCCAAGACCAAGTGGGTCCAGCTACATACCGGCTGGACGATGGATCCACCTGGCATGCGTCAAAGTTAACGCACACAACTCTCCAACCTTCATCAACAAGAACATCATGGTTCCGGGAAGATTTGTTCCCCCCGGACCCCCTTTTTTCCCCTGCAGTGGTTCCGCCTGCAGTCCGGCCGGCTCCCCCAGAACCGCCTGTTCCTGTTCTTGGTCCGGCCAGCCCGGACACCACCAGTCCAGACCCTGAGGGTCAACGCCCTGACTCTGGCCTGAGTCCCAAGGCCCCTCCTTTTCCTGAGGGTCCTGTTCCAGCTGGGAGTCCCCCTCCCCTCCCCGAGGGTCCTGCCGAAGTTGTGCAACCTGTGCCTGAGGAGAATGCTCAGCCCCCTGAGCACCACCCGCTTCCTGGGACATCCCCGGATAGCGGCTGGTCAGCTGCCAGCTGGTCCTCCAGCCGTACAGAGACGGCCACCGAGGGTGCAGACTCTGGCACCTCCTTCGAAGGTGCACCAGTACCGGTACCAGCGCCCTCCCCAGTGAGAGTGCCGTCGGCATCGTGCAGTGAGCCGATACCCCAGTTGGACCTTCCAGAGACCCAGGGCCGGGATCCAGACACATCCACTCCCCGGCAAGAGAGTCGCCCAAGTCGAACTCGGCGACTGCCGGGACGCTTTAAAGCTTATGTGATGACTGTAAAGGAACTTTTAGGTTAATTTCAACAAATGCATCTATGAACCAATGGACACTAACCAGAACCAACCTAAGTGAATTTTTTTTATGTGGTGACAACAGACATTTCAGAAGTCTTAATTATTTTCAGTGCTTCTACATGTCCATGAACATTTTTTTATGTGAAGTGTTCGCTTTTCTCTCCTGCACCATGCAGTAAGAAGTGTTTAACTGGCTACTTGCCCAAATGTCTTTTGCCCAATTTTCATTTTATTCAGCATTTAAGGTTTTCACCTTATAAGATGTCATGTTTTAAACTGCATTTTGTCGCGTCGCTTAGGCGATATTGTCGCATGTGTTTCACTCAACGCTTTGCAATTTTCATTTTTGTGCATTTCATACTTAACTAATACTGATACAGTTAGCTCAGTCCTTTTCTTCCCCTGTGATGTTTGCTCTCGTCCTTAAAGAGACCATAGCTCCTTGCTTTTGTGTAAGTCAGCCTTCCCATTTTTTTTTCCTAAGAGAGGGAAGAATAGGAGTTTATTTTTTTAAGGAAGGGAAAGTGTAGTATTTCGATTTTTTTGCATTATGTTCACCACACTAACCAGGTGGCGCCTCAAACTGCTATAGTAATTCCGTAGCCAGGCGGCGCTACTATTCAATCATCGGGCCCGTGCGCCCAGGTGGATTTCCCCGGGGCCTTTGAACCCCGCGTTGTTTTGGTATGAATAAACAGAGTACGTGTTTGGACCTCGACGCCGCTGGACGTGTCGTTCTTCTGGGGCGTTCCCGCCCTCGGGCCGTCGCTGCTCGCCACCTCGCCTCGACATGTGAGACTTGGTCTTTTCCAGCAGGCCGCCTCGGCCCTGCTTCTTCTTTTCTTACTTTCTTTGGGCTCCCCGGTTTATAACATTGCTTTCACTACCTTCAGGCAACGCTGTGAAAAAGTGGAGCGCAATACCTTATCTAGCTTATTTATGTGCTACTTTAAAGTTCAGAACCCCCGGTACTTCAATGCTATTAGGAAGTGCTGGGAATAGTGATGATCTTACTTATGCAGTGCTGAATTTGCACTTTCTGAGGGATACAATACTGATACAGTGCTGCATCAGAAATAAGTGAATTTCAAGTCAGCGTTGTTTTACTGTTCAGTCAATTATGTGCTGTAGATGTGAAGCAGCCTCGATAGACATTTCACGAAAAGTAGTCAAATCTCGAACACAACTCCAGCTTTATTTTGACCTTAGTATGTTTGCAGGGCACGGCATTACGATGAGAATGAAAGGTTTTTTTTCTTCTGTCAACTAGTGAGAGCATGAGGATGAACAACTGTGTACTTTTTCGGAAACCTGGATGACTCGCCGTCTCGTTCGACTTGTCAAGAAGAAATAGAAATTATTTGCAGAGCTTGCCCAAAAGGAATACATTTTGAAAAATTTTGAATCGCAGCGTCTTAATCTTGGTGTTTGTGTTGACTTTACTAAAGCGTTTGATACCATAAATCATTAATTCTCTTCTCAAAACAACAGCATTACGATGTACAAGGGCATGCCCTAAATCTTATTAAGTCTTATCTTTGTTCCCGGTTTTAATATGTTATTTTGAATCGCTACCCCTCAAATACCCATCATATTGCCGCGAGCGCAGCTGTCCAAGCGGGCAGCGCGCTCGTGGCTTAACGGTTATTGCGCTTGCCTTTCACGCAGAAAGCCAGTGTTCGATTCCAGTCAGGGGACTGTGCTTTTATTTATTCTTTCAACTTGGCCTTCTCGTAAGTTCGAGAACATTCTCGTCTGATCGAGTTATGAATGTTCTACGCACCGAAAGTTCTACGCCGAATGATCCAGAAACCCAGGAGGGTACACTCCGCATGGCGAGCGGAGTCAGTTTCGCCCAGCGTTCGACTCTGCTGTCTCGCCGACTTCGACGCTCGCGACACTCTGCTGTTATTATCTTTTTTTTTTTCCTTTTCATTTCGGGCACAAGTTCACTACATGAAACGTTTATTTCTTCCTGTTTATTTATAATTATTTTGGTCACCACCCGTGACATTCTGGTGGAGGTGCGGGGTACCGCATGCCCGTGCAGCGCTCCCCTCCTAGTTCCCGCAGTGCAAGTCCGAGCCCAAGCCTCCAAGAACCCAACGAAGACCACACCGGATTCCGATCAAGCCGCCGGAACATTGGCCTACGCCCGGAGTTACGACCTTTGTCAACCAAGACCAAGCAGACAAGGAGGACGACGATGGCCGACCAGTCGGAGACCCCGGCCGCTTCTGCCGTCGTATGCCTGCCCGTCGCACCCCGGACTCCGACGCCTTTCCACGGGGAGATCCTCGAGGACGTTGAAGATTGGCTACAACATTACGAACGAGTGGCCCGCCATAACCGATGGACACCGGAGCGGTGCCTTCAGAACGTCTACTTCGCTCTGGAAGGCACGGCACGCACCTGGTTTGAAAACCACGAAGCGTCAATTTCATCGTGGGAAGAATTCCAGGCCGAGCTGCGACACACCTTTGCCAACCAGCACCGACGACAGCGTGCCGAAGAACTCCCGCGAGCGAGAACCCAAGGGCCGACCGAGAGCGTCACAAGCTTCGTCGAAGACGTTCTCCACCTGATTAATCGCGCCGACCCTACCGCTCCCGAAGAGAAAAAGCTGCGAGTCTTGATGCGCGGCGTGAAGGACCTCGTTAACTAGAACACGGCTATCTGGAAATAGTGGTTAAGTCGTAAAATTTCCTTGTCATGGAATGAGCTCCCATAGGCACAATGTATTTTGTCCTTGCTTATCTCGAAAGGTTTTCACGACGGACTTCGGATATCTCGAAATCTCGTCAGCGAAAATCGCGAAAAAAAAACCCACAATAAACAACAAAAACTGCCGCAAAAACAAACAAAAAACGTGCATGCGCAAAAAAAAAATGCGGAAGCGCAAGGAAACAAAAGTGACCGCGGTAAACTCAAAAACGTATTTTTTTTTACGATTTTCATTTGGACAAACTAATCGTTCACAAGCCGGGATGCCTGCAGTTCCGTGCCACCCAGCGTTTTGTTCCGCTCTGTCTTTCGTTTTCTCTTTGCTCCTGGGTTCTTCCGTTTCCCTTCCAGGTCGGGTCGTCGTGAGTCTCGTGTTTCCCAGAGGTGTCTCGTTCGTTTCAAGGGTTTCAAGTGTTCTGCTCTTTGCTGCTTGTCCGCCATTTTTTGTGTATTTCAAAAAGTCTTGCGGCCACATGAGTAAGGGTGAAGTGTTCGATTCGGTCATCGGTTGTGAATTCTCTGATGTTGTTGGCGCGTGACTGGATTGACCGTGAAGATGGAAAAGCCCAAACACTGCAAATCACTGACGCTTGAGAGGAAAGTTGCTCTCATCAGAAAAGTTGATGATGCTGCGATTGTTAGAAGTTTTATTTAGAACATCGCGCGATCAGAGGTAAAAAATTCCGGTACTTTGCTTATCTCGAAATTTCGCTTATCTCGAATTTTTTCACAGTTTTTGTGACTTCGAGTTAACGAGGTATTACTGTAGTGGCGAGCTCCGTAGCAGACACGCGAAACTACTAAAGCTGACCATTCTTCTCGCAACTTCTTTTGTCGCTCCACCCCTTGCACTAAAGATGCGCCTAATTGCATTAAGGGCAGAGTTGCAATGTTTTAGTGTGTCCTGGAGCCAGATGTCTGCCTTGCCGGTCTCCTCGATAGTGAGCCTTAATATATTGACAGTCGTGGATGGCTCGATTGGCTTGCCTGCAAGAACGAGGTTTAGTTGTTCTGCAATCTTTGCGAGACGGTGCCTTTTCGGTGCGATTCCGGTGTAGTTGGTTTTCTCCGGAGAGGCTGCATTTTTACCCTGCATAGGTGGGCTTCGATTGTATCTAGGCCCGCTTGTAGAGTGTCTTGCTGTCTTGCAATGTCGTCGTTCTTGGTCCATATCGAGACGTCGTCCGCGTACACGGTGAAGCCCAAATTGGGGATCTTTGCGAGTTCGTGAGGCAGTGCTGCCATCGCGATATTAAAGAGCGTTGGTGAGAGCACGGAGCCTTGTGGGACTCCTACTCGGTTCACTCTTGGTTCGCTGTCGTGCGAGCCGCAGCGCACCGAGAACCTTCTCCCTTCAAGGAAGTTTTTGACATTGTTCAGCGGCCTTCCGACTATTCCGAGTCCTCGGGCTTCATTGGTGACTGATGCGTGTGGGACCGAGTCCAAAGCTTTCTTGACATCAATCGCCACAATTGTTCTGATGGTTGCGCGGTTGAGGTTGATGTTTCGTATTACGTCAGCCGATATGAGGGCGAGGCTTTCTTGCGTTCCGAGACACGGTCGAAACCCTGTCTGGGCGGGGTGGAAGGCGTTCGTAGATTCCAGATGCCATACGATTCTTGCAAGTACCATTCGTTCCATCAACTTGCATGCTCATGACGTTAGAGAGATTGGCCTGTAGCTAGAGAGTGCACCTTTGTCTTTGCCCGGCTTGGGAATCGGAATGACGAGGGAGTGCTTCCACTGCTGAGGAAGTTTGCCAGTTTCCCAGATCTGGTTGATCAGGTCTAGGAGTTGTTGTTTCGTGTTGTCTGGGAGGTTTCGTAGTATAGCCATGGTGATTTTATCTGATCCCGGTGCCGTGTGCAACTTCCCTTGATTCAAGGCGCACTCGAGTTCTCCACGAGTAAAGAGACGATCCATCTCGTGATCGGGAGCCAGAATTTCTTGATAGTAAGGGAGGCGCAGCCGGATAGGTGCTGAGGAAAGAAGAGATCTCCCGACATTCTGGCCAACTGTTCCTCAGACTTGTCCAGTCTGAGAGCTAGTGTCTGCGTCGCTCCTTTAGTCTTCTTTTTCCGAGCAAGGCTCAACTCGTAGCCCAGAGCTTCGTGATCGAGGTCTTGTCGGAAAGTGAAGCGCTGTAATCTAGCCAGCGGCGTGAGTCTAGCTTTTGGGTGTACACCTTTGCTTCCACCGTCGCTCTAGTAATGGCTCGCCTGCCTTGTGGGGTTTTGTACCCTTTTCGGTACTTCTGTACCGCTTGCAGTCGCTTGGCCCAGAGGTTGAGAAGGAAAATATCAGGGTTAGGAGCGTCTTCTTCGACGTTTGTCTTGATTTGTCTACCCTCAGGACGCGCCTGAACCTGTCTCAGTGAACGGTCTTGGCCACTCGTTTCTTTGTCATGTTCTTCACCTTCTTTGTAGGCGAGAACTCGAAGAGGATGGGGAAGTGATCGCTACTCCATGGGTCTAGGAGACACTTCCATTTTTGATGCTGTATGTACTGATTTGTCGTCCATGATAGATCTGGTGTCCTGTCCCTCTGTCCGGCTCCTCCAAGTCTTGTATTGGTTCCTTTCTTGTTTGCCAAATGCAAACGGAATGTTTGCATCTCACCTATTAGATCTTCCGCTCCGGTCAAAGACTGTGCGTAGCCCCACGTTTGGTGTTGGAGGTTGAAGTCTCCGCCGTACTGCTTCTGCTCTCGGGGGTATAGATCGTGCAGGTGAGCGATCCATCCGTGGTTTCTTGTATGCGTCTTTTCTCTAAGTGGTCTGTAGTAGATGGACACAAAAATGTGGTTCGTCTGCTGAACCGTTGCGCGAACTGCAACAACTTCATGTTGTTCATCACAGTATGGAGTAAGGTCGACCTGGTGTTGATACCAGTCGCTCCTTGCGTAGACAATAGCTTTTCCTGGTGGGGAAGCCGAGTGGCCTGGGCGCTTGGATGTGATTGATGGGCTGGAGTAAACTGTGTAGCCGCTAAAGTTGATGCTTGACGTGTTAGTTTCCTGAAGTAGCATTATGTCAGGACGTTCATCGGGCTTGTCCAGGAGTCGGACCCGAAGCTCCGCCGCCCGTTTGCGAAGCCTCTGACAGTTGTACTGGAGTACCTTAATCATTTTTTCATAAAGAATTGGGCTGCGAGTGCCCGTTGATGATTGGCGTATTCTCTGTACTTCTTGTTTTCCTCCTGTAGAGACTGGACGATGGTGTTGAGCCTGTTTAGCTCTGCCTTGAAGAAGTTGCACGTGTTGCGCAATTCTTGTGTTTCTGCCCTTGGCGATAGTAACGGTGGTGGCGAGAGACCATGCTTGACCTTGTTGGCCCACAGGTTCTCACTAGGCAGTACCGGGGTCTTGACGGGTCTATTTGCTATCTCCTGTTGTTGCTGTTGCAGCTTGTGCTGTTCTCTGAAACTCTTGATGTTTTTCCGCATGCGCTTGTTGGTTTCCTGCCATGTGGGGCATTTGCGGTCGGTTCCGAGGTGGCCCTTCTTTTTACATCCCTGGCAGTAGGGTGTAGTGTCGGTAAACCCAGGTCCCTGGGTCGGGTATGTTGCTCTTGGATGGTCGGTTCCGCATATAGGGCACACTGACATATTCGGGTATATATCGAACTTGTGTCCTAGACGGTTGCAGTGCCTACAGGTTACTGCTTTTGGTTTGAACGGGAATACCCGCATGTACCTCTTGCCGTAAAGAACGAATCGAGGCGTTTTTTCTCCGTCGAACGTGAGGACCGCCATGTTTGACTTCCCAAGTCTTCGAGCGGCCACCACGTGAGGCTTTTCTGACTCAATTTCCGAATTGAGGACATCGCCTTGCGGGTCCTCTTCCTTGTCATATATCGTAGGGTTGTTCGTTTTCGGGTAATACCCGATTTCACCCGATTTTTACACCCCGAGCATGTATCAGGAGAATCGGGTTAAACCCGATTTCTCCCCGAATTCCCAAACTCCATAACCAACCTATTTATTTTTATGCCGCACGGAGTTCGCGGTGCAGATGCGCTAGCTACTCTACCTCGGGACAACAGTGACCTATAGTTCATATCGCAAGCTGCGTGAAGCATTGTGGACGCTACACGACTCTCAACCAACCACCCAACGAGCGTGCCTAACTCACCGTGACATTCTACGGAAGCCGGCTGAAGGAAAGCGACAATAGGCGGTGGGGCCTCAGAGGGACATTTCCGTCCACCCGCTGTACACTCTAAGAAAAAATGACTACCCCCTGTAGTAAAATGGCGCTTTGGAGGCTTTGACTACCCCAAAAGGCGAGTTACCAGCCTTTGGGCAAAGTCACGACACCAAACCGCTGTGGAATGACCACCTTTCTGCAGGTGACGACTAGGAGGGTGATCACTTTCGAATCTGATATTCACGTGCAGGCAGCCGTAAATGATATTAGTAACTTAGATAACTACATAAAAACTATAAATTATGTTCTTCCTTAGCTTTCGTGATCTTTTAAGATCCGCCAAGTTCACATCTGTTGGGCGATTCGCGTAAATTGGTGGAATACAAATTTTGTCGGCGCGAGCAGCAACACTGGTTCTCAACAGCTGGGCCTGGCTTGGCATCAACAACGAACGAACGACCCGTTTGGTCTGCCGTGAGTGTTTGCCGAAATGAGGTAAGGATATTGTTTTTTCCGCATTTAGGGCCCGTTCACACTCTTGCGACCGAGAGAGACCAGACTAGTTTTTAAGCCCCTTGCGATCTCTCAGGACCAGCTCCGCTTTAGCGCATCCGGTCCAAAGAAGTCGCAAAAGGCTTAAAAACTGGTCTGGTCTCTCTTCTTACTCGGTCGCAAGAGTGTGAAACAAAATGACTAGTTGTATATCTGATCGTATTGAACCATTGAACACTGAGACCGATGATCGACAGGGTAAACATGCTCATAGGTATGTGACTGTATCCGCCCGTACTGTTTTCCTCAATCTTGGAGCGGTTGGATTTCTGAGCTGCACCCGTCGTGGTTGTGATCTCCCGGCTGTACGTACGTAGCGCGTGAACTTCCGATTCAGTAGCGGGTTGCAGTGCAGTGGCATTGTAGTAATTGGCTTTTACCAGTAAAGCGATACGCACACGTCGTGCACCTCTACTGGAAATTGCCGCACGCACTACGCGAAACTCGTATAAAACGAATGGTTACGAGTTTCCGCTGCGGAGGAATAGCATAGGGGTTAAAATGTCCGCTTCCTACGCAAGTGGATACGGAGTTCGATCCTCGATGTGCCTACTTTTTCTTTTTTTCTAGAACATTTTTGTTTTACTGTTGTTGGGCATTTGGCGATATTTACGACATTTCTTTTTTATAATTAACACTCAAAAAAAAAAAAAAAGATTGTTGTTGACGAAACTTTGCAGAACTAAATGGTATACGACTTTCTTTCCGGAGGTGCATTTGGGGACAGCGGGGCTTGGGTTGCCGGCTGGACGGGTTAAGTTTTGTAATTAGCAGTTGCACACTGTCACAGCAAAGTGGCGTGACTGCAGGCCGGGGGGGGGGGGGTGGTTAACGCGCTCACCAGTGATACACGCGCCACCCGAAAAGTGTGACCCAAATGGCATATGCTCTCCGCATAGTGCGTATAGCCATTTCCGGTCGAAGTGCACGACGTAGTGCGTATAGCTTTACTTTTACTAGATTGTTGCGTCGTCACGGGCACTATTTATGTTGTTACAAGTGCCAGCTCGAGCCTGAACTCGCGCCTCTCTCGCCGGTCGTGTTCTTCAGTTTTGATCTTCTGCTCTATGATTCGTTAAACCTAAACCTAAAAGTCAATCACCTCTGCATCGTCACCCATCAGGGCATCCCAACCCTGCCGCTCTACCGGCCCTTCCTGGATGTCTCCTGCCGCCAAGTAGCGGCCTGATCGTCGAACCACCAACATGGTCGCCTCTACATCAGAGAATCACACATTTTGGTGCATCAGCTACCACTACATTTTGGTGCATCGGCCGCTACTATATTTTGATGCGTCTGCCCATCCCGTTCTTTCGACTGTTTAACTTTTTCCTGGGCAGAAAAAGAGCCCCTGCGGTTTCTCACGACGTTCTTGCGCTCATGCTTGTTTAGTTTTCTTCAAGGCAGCATATAAGCTTCTGAGGTTCTTGCAGTGTTCCCATGCTTGTGTTCCTTTAGTTCTTTGAGGACAGTAAATAAGCTCCTGAGGTTCTTCACAGTGTTCCAACGCTCGCGATCGTTCACTTTACCAGTCTGCCCTGCAAGACGTGGCCTTTCAAACCTTCTGATCTTTTCCCCTTGGCCAGTCGCTCTGCTGTACCCGGTTTTGGACTGTACAAAATTTCACTGCATTGAGACGTGGCCTTTCAAACCTTCTGATCTTTTCCCCTTGGCCGGTCGCTCTGTTGCACCCGGTTTTGGACTTTATGAAATTTCATTGCATTGAGACGTGCTGCCCTATACCCCGTTCACCCCTAAGCTGAGACTGCAGTGGGAACTATGTGCTTGCCGAACAAATCAGCCGCCTTCCTTTCAACACCTGACCCAGTCCTCGGCAAGTGGGTATGAGCGGGAGCGTGATCACGTAACGAAAGAGGGATGTATGACTGGTCCATTGAGGACAAAGCTTCCACCGCAGTCTCAGCTTAGGGATGAATGGAGTATAGTCAGCACGCAAGATGGCCGCCCAGCTCCGGCCTTCCAAGAAGGTGGCATTTACAAGACGGCCGCTGTCTTCATTGGCCTCCTTGCTCGAGACCCTACGGCGAAGAACCAGCGTGCACGAGCACGCGTGCGCCACGAAGCTTCATCGACGGCTGCCCATACGTGGAGGAGCTGGCATCTCCTCCTCTGTGATATTGGCCGATGCTTCTATCTGCTTTGTGTCTGAGTGGACCACGATCAGTATTGCGTAACTCTCCAGCAGCATGACATAATATGAGCCGTGTTCGGCATTGCTTGGTATCCGACCAGCGGACCCGAACCTACACCGGAGGCATTTAACAGGAGTGTGCACATGTCTTGCACCTTCTTACATGGTCTTAAATGTCTTTGTCAACACCGGGGTACCAGAGGATAGTGTTTGCCAAGCTCTTCATGACTGACCTGCCTGGATAGGTGTCATGGAGCATAGCATAGTATACTGATAATGCCTGCTCAATTGCCGGATGCCAGCAATCACCACAAGGGTGCGTTGCTTACCTATACAAGGCAGAAAATGTGAACGATGAAAATAAGCCTCCCTCGTGCGTTCTTGTATTTTTGGTGCTGTTTTTGGCATTTGTCGTTTTACATGGCGGGGCTGTCATTTCACGAGACCCCAAGCACCACCCGGGATCATGGAAAGTGACTGAAGCTTATTTCGAGGAAAGACTGCGTCTCAACTTCTACCTCCTATATACGCAATAGTGTGCGGTAGGCACCTTTTAGTGACTGACATTAAGGAAGGCCTGTGCATTCTGCTCAGGCTCCACTCAAAGCCCAGCTTGGCTCAAGCCTCTCTGGCATTAAAGCTGGATGAGCCCGTGTACCCTTCCAGGTCCTGTTTTGGTGCTGCTTTACTGGCTCTCACTGCTTACCTACACACATCTTTATTGCACTGTTCGAGGTATATAGTGACGGGCGCCTGACAACAGGCACAGTGCGTCATTACGAAACGTGAGCCCCGGCACAGCTAACACCTTCCACACTGCTTACGTGACTTCGTAGCTGTTGTTACCCCAGAGGACCCTAGCCGTTGCAATTCCTCTTCACCCTGTGAACTTTGAAGCCAAACCAAATATGCAGCAAAACCAAAACATGCACACTACCTTTCAGCATTTTAGTACCGCTTCTCGGCATCATTGTCGTTGTAGCAATGCTCTGTTTGTTTGTAGTATAGATAGTGATATCACAACATCTTCCTTGTCACTCATGGTGCTTGCAGGAACTTTGCAGAACATGAGAACATTGAAACTGCATAGAGCTGACACTGCTGTGGAATGACCAAAATATGCGGTTGCAATTTCCGCTTGCGTCAGCCAGCTCACCACAATGCGACATCGGGACGTGGCATGTCACAGTGTCGTAGGACGCCAGCTACGCTTGATGTGGGAACCATCGTATTGTCACGAATGACAACTGATGAGGCGGTGATAACAAAAGAAACTAAACGTTTAATGGGGCGAACTTGTGCCCAAAAGTAAAAAGGAACGGAAGATAATAACAGAGCGTCGCGGGCGTCGAAAGCGGCGAAGCAGCAGGATCGAACGCTGAGGCGAGACTCAGTCTGGCTGGTTACGCGGAGCCCCTGTTGTGCACGCGTGGGCTTCTGGAACATTCGGCCTGGAACATTCAGCGCGCAGAACATTCTAACCTAGAACGAGCAACACGGTTCTCGAAATTACCAGAAATCTAAATTGGAAGAATAAACAAAAGACGCGGCGCTGCCAGGGATCGAACCCTGGGCTTTCTGCGTGGAAGGCACGCGCGATAACCGTTAGGCCACGAGCGCGCTGCCTGCTTAGTTAGCTGCGCTCGCGGCAGTATGATGACTGTCTTTATCGTGCATGTGTTTCACGTTTACTTTGCCAACTGATGCAATGAAAAGAGTTTTTGGTGGAGGCTATCGAGTTGGCAGGTTACGACCGCCTGAGCATTCAGCTAAGTGGTGATTTCACTTGGCTATTCGTTTCAGTGGAATGTCTAATCTTGATTCTGATGTCCATAGTCTATTTTTGGCTCGTTTGTTCGAAAGGTAACTCTGTCGGTCTATCTAAGGAAGCCTCAAGAAAAAGCTTTGCTAAGGCTGCACTAGCCTTGACAATTCTTTTTCATGAGACCGAGATAAGACCACCTGATTTCATTTTGAGCAAGCCAGCACACTGCAGAGGAGGAATGACCCAGATTTAGCATGAAGTTATAGGTTTCACATGAGCACATTCCATTTGTAGCTGAAAAAGAGGTGTCACTTAATGAGAAAGACAAGTGAAACAAAAAGTGAAACAAAAACATTATTAGGTATTTCGGTTAGAAAGCTGTGCATACTTTAGCTCAGCTTTCAGTATTTTGGGCACATTTTACTTTTTAGCTGTGAGTTCATCTATGATCACTATTAGTTCACTTGGAGCATGTAAAATACATTGGACGTGACAGACAACCGCACTTGGGCATCCATCATATGTCTGAGCTGTGCCTTCTTTTTTTTCAGTTGAAGTGTATGTCTCACTTGGCTCGATCAGTATCTACTTCATGTACTGAATACCTTTTTACAGGGTTGCATCGCCACAGGAGACTTGTGCGCTTGTGGGTGTTCGGTGAGTGGCGTCACCAATCACCATGAGCCCCGAGCCCAGCATGGGTTCAGACCCCCTGCATGCCTGGCTGTGCTAGGTGTCCCCGTGTCTGGTGAAACTGGGATCCTGGCAGTTGAGCCAAGCCCGGGCTAGGTTTGCATCAAGGGCACCCCAGGTTGGGCAACACAGCACCCCAGCCCGCACTCCTCACAGACAGATGTCCTGCGTTGGCTCACCCAGGACGATCCGGTCAGTCGCTTAGCTTCACCTCTCCTTTCTTGTGATTTTCTTCTCCATCCCTGTTTTCAACCTCTTATCTTTCAGATGTAACAGAATTTGTGAAAGGGAAGAAGAATTATATAGCCCATGGGTGTTGACAACCACTAGGGTGTGACATGATAACACCAAATGCTTTACCATGAAAATATCTCACTCCATAAAAATCCAATGGCCTTGGCACGAATAGGGTTTGCGTGGTTAGAACGACCGGGTGCGCAGCAGCCTCAGGGTCTTTCTCTTTGAATAGACCTACCTCACCAGCCAATTTCGTTAAGCCGCCGCTGCCGCAATGCATCAAAGGAACTTTAGTATTTTTGCATATGGGAGAACCTCGCTGGAGCTTTGCGCGTGACGAGATGACACGAGCCGTTTCAGCACTGCCCCCTGCCTCCTGTAAACTAAAGTTATGGCGGCGTCACACATGCGTGGAACGCTTAGTGAGATCTGTTTATTGGAACGATTGATGGCAACAATAGATTACTGTTGCCATCTATGGTTGTGGACAGCTGGAGCACAAGTTGAGACAGCTGTCTCTACTGTCTAGGCAAACCCGGTATCTCGGTGGGCCCACGGCAGCCCCCTTTCTTGGTGCGGCGTGACTACTGTACAGCATGGACGGTGTGATCCTCATGCATTCTTTCAGATGCGTGGTATCTACACCACTAGGAGAGCAAAATTCGACACTGTGGGTGCGCTGGCATAAATGAATAGAGACAAATGTATTTTTCCTGGTAGAGTATTTGGTGACACTGTCAACTGGCATGCTTGCAGCCAGGCTAACAATGGCCATGGTGAGGTGACTCGCATCCCAAATGTCCCAAGATGCCTCTGTCATATTTCAATCATTGCGTTTCATGTGCTTGCAAGAATGGGATATTTACAATAAAACATAGCAGTTCATTCAAGATAGATATTAAACATACTTTTTTAATTAATCTGTATATGCTTGTAGTGTAATTTCAAAATCACTGCTGGTTCAGAAGGTTAATTGACAACAAAATTTGATTGTTTTATTTTTCTAGTTTTGTAATGTCTGGTTCCAGGTGCATCAACGTAAGGCATAGGCATTGTTGCATGTTATGACTCCAAAAGTTTGGGTCTATACAGCATGAATAATTGTATTTTAGGTGGTGATCACACCAAAAATAGCATGTTGTTATTTCAGCAATTGCTGCTCGTGAACTCGAGAGACTGGAATTGGAGCTATTGCGACTTTAAGATGTAACGAGATTTCAGCTGCTCGTCAGATCATGGCCAGGCAGCGGAATGGATCTTTAGTCCTTTGGCGTGCTTGTTGGTTTAGACCGTGAAACTTCCAAAATTGTGTTTGGCTTGCAATGTCAAAACGTTCAAAAAGATTTTTCGTGTGAAGTCAGCGTAAAACATCTCTGTTTGCTACATTGTTTCAGGTTTGTCACCCTGTTTCTTCTTTTTTTCTTTTCTTTTTATGGTGATTCAGAACTGCTGTTTGCAACACCAGAGCCCACAGCCGAGCACAGCACCTCATGCTGCAAGCACTAGCAAAAAGACGCAAAAGAAGGTTAGCAGACAAGGCCCATTATGTAATCGATGCCACTAGCCCAACAGCCCACAAGACCACGTATTGTATGCAATAAACCAGTTGTCGTCGTTAACCTGTCTCGACCACGACATGCTGGCAGCGTTGGGATCCAGCGTTGCCCATGGCAAGAACAAAGGCTATATAAAAATGATAGGAGACGAGTAAACATTGCAGTATGCGCTTTTGCTATTTGTATTGCAGCCACCGACAGCCTGTCACCTACCCTTGAATAGACCCTTTTCAAAGGTGTGCATCATCTATACTCTGTTCACCCTTATCACTATACAGTGCCTGCCGGACCAATCAGCCACCTCCCTTTTATCACCCAGTGATGTGATTGCTGTGCCATTTGCGCCAAATACAACAGCTGCAGGCCCAGGGGCGGATATAGAGGGGGGTCCGGATGTCCTGACCCCCTCTTGAATTCTGCATGAGTAAAATTTAGGGCGTAAAACGAAAGAGAAGGGGAGGGGATTCCTAAACAAATGGTACGCTGACCAACACCTGACCCCCCCCCCCCCCTCAGGAAATTCCTGCATCCGCCCCGTGCAGGCCTCGCTACTGGACCAGATCCTTAGTGTAGGCTATTGCAGGTTTTCAGGACTTTCGATAATCGAAAGTCCTGAAACATAACATAATTTTAGATTTGATTTCGCACCAACCACTGACAGTACTCGGAAGTTTCGCAATAAGTCTCGTGATCTTCTCTGGTGGGTTAGTTAGCTTTGTTGAGTGCGCTTCTCACCGCACACTGGTGTACTGTAGTGAAGCAACAATTGCGAACTAGGCGTTGCGATGTTGCGTGTCTTTCTTTGCCGCAGCACACCCGCGTGCTAAGGGAAAGGTACTCCTCCAGATCGAGACGTAAGAGCAGTGTTGGCGGTAACGCGTTACAAGTAACGGCGTTACCGGTAACGCGTTACTTTTTTGGTAACTTAGTAACGTACTCGCTACTTTTCCAAAGAAGTAACGGGTAACGTACTTACGTTACTTAATTTGAGTAACGTGTAACGAAATTACGTTACGTTACTTTACTTCCTAGAACTTAAAAAAATTAAACTTTAATTTGTTTTTGTGTTTTTAAGTGCCCAGTCATAAATTCCTTAGTCAAAAAATGCCGCTGTCCTCCACTTTTCTTTGACGTCGGTGCTCGTAAGATTTGACGTCATACGCCCCCTGCAACTGGTTTTCTCCCGCGGCTCGTTAACCTCGCTACCGCCGTCGCCTCGGCTGGAAGGCCAAAGAGGTCCTGCTTGCTGTGGATTTGGGAGATTCCTGCGTCGAAGCCTGCGTTTCGCTTCCCGCTGGGAAACAGAATGACACCTTCGTGTCATTCCCTTTAACGTTTTCGGGACTTGAAAAACGGAGGAGGCCTTGAGCGATTGACCGACAGCCAACAGAGCGTGGCTCCCGAGATTCAAGCTGTCGTGGATTTCGAATGAAGTCAAGCGAAATGCGGCCCTCGCGGCCGTCAAGAGCGAGCTGACAGTCTCTTCGCGGCTTGTCGAGAGCCTCGCTTCCCCGCTAAAAGAGAACGCAGCAGAATAAGATTTCTTTGGAAACCCGTTTGGAAATGAATGCACCTCCGTGTCCGGGGATGATGAGCTTTCGCGGTACTTTCTGGTGCCGCACAACTTTGCAATGACGGAGCTAAAAAACAGCTTCCCTCTGTTCCACAAGCTGTTTCTCAAAGTAAACACGGCAGTACCATCGAGCGCATCCGTTGAACACCTATTTAGCGGAGGCGCGGACGTGTTTACCAAGAAGCGAGGTAGAATGTCGGATGCCAACTTCGAAATTCAGCTGTTGCTGAAGTACAGCAGCGGAGTGTGCTTCGGATAACGGAGGAACTTGTTCACAGCAACTATCTGTACTTCGACATGTTGTGAATAAAATATATTCAAAGTTTCAATCTCGGCTGGTCTTAATTTCTGTGCTAATGAGGGAGGCCGGTTCTTCTGTTAAGTTCCGTGCAAACATGTTATAAATCAGCTTCATATATACTTCCGCGTTTTTTCTTGTAACTATTCGGGTGAAACCCTAAAAAGAGAGGGTAATTAAGTTTCCGCATGGACATATTTTAGCTATGGCGCTTACGCACATATCAAACGTCGAAACAGCAAATGTTTTAGTTCGTGAATAAAAAGTAACGCAACAGTAACGTGCGTTACTTTTTATCAGTAACGGTAATGGTAACGCGTTCCTTTTATTTTGAGGTAACGTAGGTCGGTAACGCGTTACTTTTATTAACAAGTAACGAGTAACGTATTTAGTTACTTTTTTCGGTAACGCCTACAACACTGCGTAAGAGGGACTGTTTTGTAGGTGTATTTTTATGCTTTGTTTTAATGCGAATAGCATTCTTTGGATACTTCACGCACTTTTCGTCTATGTATCTATCTATGTATCTATCTGGCTATCTAACCTCTTACGCCGCGGGTCGATAAATAAATAAAAAAGACCGGCGCCGGCTGGGATTCGAACCGTTGACCCTTTGATCAGCAGGCAGACGCGCTAACCACAGAGCTATGAAGCCAGTCATTCAACGCACTCTAAACGGTTGTTTATATCTTTACCATAGGACGCGCTTTACAGCGCTGTCACAGCACCGGTGCGCGCGCGTTCCATGCACGAGGGCTCATTCCGCTCTCGTGAGGCTGAGCACGGCCGCTAGCTCACCCTCTCCCGCGCTCGGGAGAGGGTGATGTAGCGGCCGTGCTCAGCCTCACGAGAGCGGAATGAGCCCTCGTGCATGGAACGCGCGCGCACCGGTAGCTGTGACAGCGCTGTAAAGCGCGTCTTATGGTAAAGATATAAACAACCGTTTAGAGTACCGTTGGCTGAGACTAGCTGAGACGCCAGAAAGTCTGGTCGGTACCATTTTGAGTGTTTGTGCGTATGGCGCGTGCTTTGCTCGCCTTCCTAAGTGACACAAACGCACGTGCTGGGCTGCGGAGATCGTGCGCAGGGCTGTGAAAGTGTCAACAAATTTAGAATCGCCTCAAGAGTGGGCTGGCGTATCTAGAGTGTGCCGGCCACCTGACGAACGCGCATAACTCCGCACCGTTTGATGCTATTCGCATTAACGTAGATAATCATTCCCAAAGGATGGGTTCTGCTGATTTTTTTGTCTGGTTTAAGAATTGCAGTTTTGTTACAACCTCCCCCCCCCCCCCCCCAGAACCTGAAGGACACATAAATCTAGGTACTCAAAACGATTGTATTTTAATATTTGTGTAGTGGGATTACGTACCTAAAATAATCATTCACGGCAGTTCGCGCTGTCCTTCATCAGCCATCTTGTTACCGTGTCTGGTACTTCCACATGCAACTGAACAGCTAGTGTTTGTTCTCCTCCTAATATTTGCCATCTCTCCTCCTCAGATTTGCAGTGATATAAATGAAAATGAAGTGTGCGGTTATGCTTCAAAAGCTCTTTTTGCTTCTACAAAATGTACTTTTGGCTGCTCCAATAGCTGATCCAAAATGACTACGACCAATCACATCACTGCTCTTATCACCTGACCCCGCTCTTTGGGCTCTCAGGGAGCTTGCAAAGAAGATGCTAATAAGAAATCTCATGTCTATGAGTGCTTTTCTCGGCTCGCTTTAAGGCCAGTGAATTATTGATCGACGACCAACCTCATTCAGGGCGGCCCTCAACCTCCTCAACTGATGAAAACATTGAAATATTTGGGCATTGTTCACTCCGAGTTTGTTCCTGTTGGCGAATCTGTTAATCAGGTGTTTTACCTGGGAATATTGCGACACTTGCGAAACTCAGGAAGGCAGAAATACCCCGATGTGAGGGAAAGGGGGAATGACAGCCCCATTACAACAATGCCCCAGCACACACTGCCCTGTCAGTGCAACAATTGTTTTAGCGAAAATGGTCATAACACCGCTTCTCCTGCTCCCGTATTCTCAGGACCTCGCTCGCCCCGTGTGACTTTTTTTTGTTCGCTCATATGAAAAGTCTTGAAAGGAAATCGTTTTGTGAATGTGTAAGGTCCTTCAAGTCGGACATTGCAAAAAACGAAAAATGATTTTGAAGCGCTTGGGGAAACATTTACAACATGCCGCTAGATCCTTCGCAGACGACACTGGTTGGCAAACTGACTTGGGAAGGATGCCGCTTAGCGCTGCAAGAGGCGGATGCTGCTACTACGAACGCCTGGCCTCTTGAAATTCATTTCAGTTACTTTTGGGTACCCCCTCATATTTTTTTTTAGATGCGGAGCATCTCTTGCTCGGGTCTATGTCCCGCGGCGTCGTAGTCCGCACTCACACTACGCATGTGCAACTCTCCTCCTTCCCTCTCTCCAACAGCTGCGCGTTACTCTCTCCGCTCTCTCTTTCTACCAGTTGCGTGCACTTAGCGTGCGTTCGCTTCTACTCACCCCGCGCGCGCATGCGCAACTCTCCTCCTCTAGTCTCCTCTCCTTCAAGTGTGAATATAAGCAGCGGTAGCGCGCTGCGCGCGTTCCCCCGGAGGAGTGAAAGGAGGATAGTTTTGGGCGCGCAGGTCGCAGCGCCACGCCAGGGCTTTCCAGTGGGGTGGGCTTTCCCCGCAACTCTGCGGCTGTCGGCTGCTAGCGTTTCTCGGCCGCTCGCGTCCGCCACAGCCCAAATCCGGCCGGCCAAAAGAAATCAGTCAAGAAGGGAATAAATTAATTAAGCAAAGAGAAGCTATGGTTGCCAATTCTAAGGAGGATAATTTGGAAATGATGTAAATATAAGCAGAAGAAAAGTTATGCTAAATGTAAAAGAAGAGATCTATCGGGGGCTGGTGCGGGGAGAACCGACGCGACGGAAGAAGGAGAAAAGAAAAATGAAATGCAAAAGGAAGGAAAAGATTAGCAATTAAAAATAAAGGCAAGCGAGAAGCTGTACCACGAGTTCAGCGCTGTTGACTCCACTTCACTCCGTTCTTCCGATGAAGTGTGATGGAAGCAACAGTCCCGTCAGTTAGTGGGTTGGCGCAAGCAAGCGTCAGCACCACCCCACAAACTAACAGCAACGCTACGTCCACTGAAGACAAAGCTGCGCAGCGAAGGGCACGCGACGCTGAGTGCAAACGCTTGAAGCGAGCGGCAGACCCTGAACTACGGCAACGAGAAGCGGCGTCCATTCGCAAGTTAACAACGTAACAACACGCAAGTTAACAACGTTACTAACAACGTTACTAACACCGTTACTAACACCGTTAATAACACCGTTAATAACGATCCGCGATGCTCCGCATCACCCCATGGTTCCCCTCGGGAAGATGGTGTAATTTTATTGTTGAAACTTTGGTTCTATAGCCCAGTATCTTGCTTGGTGCAAATCATATCCCTTTTTCTGTTATACATATTGTCAGATAATTTTTTTTTTGAATGGTGAAATGACTGGTGTTCATATTTTTATTATTTAATGTTTGTAATGCATACATAACATTGTTTTTTGGTTAAATGTTTCCTGTTTTCATATAAGTTTATTGATTCATATTCAAAGGTGGCAGCCAATAAGAAGGTGTGCAAGGTTGTTTCTGGCTTTAGAAAGTATCATTACTATATATTATTATAGTTTGATAGACCAGTGCTGGAAAAATACTTCTTTTCAGATTTCCATTTGAACAATGACTCAGAAGTACCTACACGGTTGTTTTAAATCGTTTAATTATTTTTTGAAGGAAAATATTTTCAATATAAAATAGTATAGCGGGTTTGGAAAATAAAAGAATAGAAACAATTGCCACCTGAACACTTTGTTTCCATTATAGCCACTTTATACATATAAACAGTATAGTTTTGGTTGTAATGCCCCAATGTTTTAAGCTTAACACATTGTTTATATGAAGTCTCCCCATGCTTGGGAAGTGCCAACCTTTTGTTGTCATCACAAAAATAAAAGATTTAAAATAATTACATAGGGGTATATATGTTCTCCAAATGCAGCACATAAAAAAAAAATCTCGGCTATGCTATTATATATATATATATTTTTAAATACATAAGTTTAATTTGGGGTTTTTAAAGTAAAGCGAGTAGAGCGAGGTCACTCGACCAACACGGGAAAGCACGCCGCCAGCGTTTGCCCGCGACAATTAGGAGAAAAAGAACGAATTGAACAACACAAGACTACGAATTATGTTACCTGTAGCCGATTACTGTCCAGGAATGCAGATATTGTTGTAACTTTTGCTGCTATTGCACGCGCGGAACGAGCGTAAGGCAGCATGGCTTGAGTAAGTTTATCAGTGCGTGAATCTGAAACCGAAACTGATCAGGGGCATGCCGTGTGGTGTTACTTTAGCCGATTGCTTTCACATCATGTTGCCCTTCGAACCGCTAGACTAAAAGAGGTGTCTAGCTTGCCAATTTAAATACATAGACCACTAGTATACCAATAATACTTGCAAACACTTTTTGTATTCATCTAGTAAACAGTAGAAGTCACTTGCCTAATCCTTGTCAGAATGTGGTAGGGCATATAAACGATGCGGGTCGGTGGGTTAGTTTGAGTTGAGAGTCGCGGATGTGTTGTGTTGGAGTTGTCTGTGCCTTGTTGTAGTGCTGACATGTATGTGCCTGAAGTAGTGTTCGGTATCTTGGCGATGTGTGTGTTGTGTTGTTGTATGCGTAGTAAACAGTTGAATAGCGCGAGTTCGTACATAAGTACTTTTTTTGGTGCCACCTAGCGGTTACTACTACACTTCCTAGGTGGCGCAAGCTGCCGCTTGATTCAATAAGCTAAGTGTTGAGCAGTTTTGTAGCTATTGATTTACAAACAGCTGGCCTGGCTGGCCTGCGGTTCACAGGTCTTCCTACGTCCCTGCTTCTCAGCTCGATTACAATCGTAATAATTGTGCCACTCAGCCGACTCAGCCACCTAAATGCTCGTTTTGTGTCGAAGAGGTGCGAAGTGCAGGCACAGACGCGCACGAATGGATAACCACGCCGGTAAAGGTAAACCCAAACTAGAAAGGAAAGAAAATAGTGGTAACGTTGGTGCGGAGTTGAACGCTTCTCGTCGGTGACGACGAAGGCGCCCAGCGATTCATCGCCGCACACGACAGGCATACGTTGTATTCAATAAAGTCAGCATGCCCATTCCTCGTGTAACATTTCCTTTTTGAGCGTTCACCGCCGGTGGTAAAAATAGTCAATCTAGTGAGATGCCATCGGGGGCGATCGCGGCAATTCCGGCACACACACTGCCGTCCTTACAGGATATAGGTACGGTACCGGTGTCTGGGGACGGATGTTTGGAGTGTCTGAAGGCGCTTACAACACGTCGAATAGGCGTATGCGCTCTATTCTCTCACTCGGCCGAAAAGCCGTGCTCTTCGTTGCCTTACCGGGGAATTCAAGCCTCGCTAACCGGCCGCCATGTTGCTTTAGGGGTGGTCAAATTTCACAACCTGCTTTTAGATGCGGAGCATCTTTGCTCGGGTCTATGTCCCGCGGCGTCGGCGTCGGCGTCGTAGTCCGCACTCACACTACACATGCGCAACTCTCCTCCTTCCCTCTCTCCAACAGCTGCGCGTTACTCTCTCCGCTCTCTCTCTCTACCAGCTGCGTGCACTTCGCGTGCGTTCGCTTCCACTCACACCGCGCGCGCATGCGCAACTCTCCTCCTCTAGTCTCCTCTCCTTCAAGTAGCGCGCTGCGCGCGTTCCTCCGGAGGAGTGAATAGGAGGATAGTTTTGGGCGCGCGGGTCGCAGCGCCACGCCAGGGCTTTCCAGTGGGGTGGGCTTTCCCCGCAACTCTGCGGCTGTCGTCTGCTAGCGTTTCTCGGCCGCTCGCGTCCGCCGCAGCCCAAATCCGGCCGGCCAAAAGAAATCAGTCAAGAAGGGAATAAATTAATTACGATCCGCGATGCTCCGCATCACCCAATGGTTCCCCTCGGGAAGATGGTGTAATTTTTTGACTACGTGTGGGTTCGTCATTTTTACCCTGGTGTCGTTATATTTGGGACAACTTTTTACCACTTCAAAGGTAGTCACATATGACTACATTTTTTCTTAGAGTGTACAGGTGGAACCGCCTCGGCACGGCACGTAGCTTCGGCCCTGTTGCACGCAGCTTGAAAAATGCACTATCAATCCCCTTTCGACCGCTGGCGTGTCGACGCCTATACTTCGTTTCAGCTTAGCTCCAGACGCAGCCAATGCTACAAGCGCGAGCATGCGGCCCTGAACAGTGCTTGCACTGCACGAGCGCGCGTGCTTGGCAGGAACGTTGAAAGCCCGGAGCTCGCGCTTGTAGCATCGTCTGCGTCTCGACCCAAGCTGAAACGAAGTATAGCAGGATATCTTGGGTAGCATGGCCATCTCGCTGGCGTCCGACCTTTCTCACGAACAACGTCCGAGCCAGTCAATCGCGTAAACAGATCGGGAAAGCTTAAGAGGTTTATTCCATAGCAAAATATATGATCGAAGACAACTGTTCCTCGAACGTTCAGGGGTTTTGTTGACACCTGAGGGAGAGGAGGATTTCGTGGGCGGTGCTGGAATACGCTGGAATCGTAGCTGGAAAACCCTGATGTCTCCCGGATTACCAGCCTAAAACAGACCCCTCATTTTAACGCGTTGAGCGTTAAAGAGCTCGTAATACGCTCCTATATTTAAACAAATTGAATGTATTATTGAGTAGATTTGTAAATTTAACCCCAAAAAACCGTAATTTCGGAATGTTTACACACAAAAAAAAACGATTTCTCCCCGACTATGGGGTTGAAAAATAGCACCCTATTTTTACCAGGGACTCAAACCGTAACCGTAACCGAAACCGAAAACCGTTTAGGAACGAAATTTTTTCAGTAACCGTAACCGAAACAAACCATTATTTAAAATTCATAAAAACCGTAACCGTAACCGTAACCGAAAATTATTCACCGGTAACCGGTTTTCACCGATATTAGGGAGTTTTAGAATAGCGCACGCTAAAGCTTTGCGCACGCAAAGAATAGCGTCGTCGCCATTGCGCATGCTCCGAACGCAAACCAGGTTTCGCGCTTTGCGTGCTCAATTTTAGCGTGCGCTATTTCTCGGAAATAGCGTGCGTACGCAAAGAGTCTTTGCGCTTCTCCAAGGAGGATTCGTGATGAGAAGTTGGCTAAAGCCAAGACGAGCAGAGTTAAAAAATGGCGGCTTCCAGGGTTATGTCGGCGGCTGCTTTGGCGGCGTCGTGAGTGCGACGTCGACAGTATCCTCGCGACTGCGATTTTCAATGCGGGACGACATTGTACTCGGTTTGGCAACGATCACCGGCAACTCGATGCTTGCGACGTGCGAACATTTCTCGGCGAAGGTACGATGTGCGAAGGTCAGTACACGAGACCCGTCTTGCCGAGGCGACGCAAGCGGACACGACCGGTCAACCGCTCGCGTCGCATTCTCATGTTTAAACAAATCTAAAATTGTACTCTGGACCAAAAAACTTGTTTTTTTTCTAAAGTTACAGCATTTCGTGTGGGAAATAAAAATTGTGACTGTATCTTGATGGCGTCGCAAGCGCGATATGCTTGGGCTTTTGCGTCGCGACGGAGAAACGCTATTCTAAAACTCTCTTGCGTCGCGTGCGCTAATACAAGCGCTAAATTTGGCGCTAGCGTGCGCTAAAATTGCGTGTGTTATTCTAAAACTTCCTATTAACCGAAATATAAAAATATTAGTTTTTCTCAAGTATGAACTGAAGGAGAGATCCTGAAATGCTGTGGCTATTTGACAGAGATACTCTCGGCGAGTGGTGCATCTGGTAATATATTTCCGTTCAATCTAACTTCAGGATTAAGAATACTTAGCTAGACTTAGTGGTCGAGCTTATAATAAAAAGAAAGTTTCTCTTTTAAATCTGCCTAACTCCTACATCGCCACATGTATTCACTACGTGTTGCCTTCAGGGTATTAACTAATAAGTTAGATGACCATCCAACTCGGTTCTATCAAAACCACCGATGTTCCTGACATGCACTAGCCAGTTTGAATAAACGAGGTAAATTGACCATCATGCAGAGCTGGCAGAAAAGAAAAACCTGGTATTAATTTAGTCTGAAACGTGTCGCGAGCGACGATATTGAAACAACACAGAAAGAAAAAAATGTCAAAGGTTCGACATCGGCGCTTTGTATGACATATATATATATATATATATATATATATATATATATATATATATATATATATATATATATATATATATATATATATATGTCATACAAAGCGCCGATGTCGAACCTTGACATTTTTTTTCTTTCTGTGTTGTTTCAATATCGTCGATCGCGACACGTTTCAGACTAAATGAATACCAGGTTTACGGTATATATATATATATATATATATATATATATATATATATATATATATACCGTAAAGTTCCGAAAGAACGCCCACCCAAAATGAAGAGATAAATGGTGAAAAACATGGGGTGGGCTATCTTTTGGGACACCACAGCAAAACTTTATCAAAAACAGGCTACAAACTATGACACGGAAACTGATACCGCAGATCGCGGACACCGTAAATTCGTGTTTCACGATGCGATAAACACGCGGGAACCCGCTACAAACTTGCCTGTCACAGGAGCCGATATCGCACGCGCAGATCGCTGACAAAAAGGCAGGAATTCGCTACAAACTCGTATGTTATGGGAACAAATACCGCAGATCGCGAACGCAGCAAAATTGTATTTCACAATGCAATATATACACCTTTTCTACGTGGACGCCGCCATCTTTAATTCTGGAACTTCCGCTATGCGTGAAAACATCGCTTTCTTCTCGCCTCGACAGTAGAACGTGTTAACATTTTAATTGCAACCGTCAGTCGTTCTTGTTATGACCCTTCTATACTTTTTTGCTTATTCAGGGCTGTAATCTCTTGCTTTTTTTCGGAACGCATACCGGATATGGAGACAACGAGGCTGGGTGCTAGGCTAAACGAAAAAGGTGTATAGTGCACGCGGGACCAACTCGCGTGGAATCGAGATCGCACACGCAGATCGCGGACAAAAACGCGGGAATCCGCTATACACTCGCTTGTCTGACGTGCCGCTACAGCAAATTGCGCAATTGATGCGATTCCCGTCGGACATTGCGTGACGTCCGACAGAAATCGGGGGTGGGCGATGTTTCGGAATTTTTAAGTTAGATATTTAGCCAGAAAAACGGGATGGGCGACCTTTTGGGGGCGGGCGTTCTCTCGGAACTTTACGGGTATATATATATATATATATATATATATATATATATATATATATACACACGGTGTTTTTTTTTAACCTTAACAGAATTTTGAAGAACAAACCATAAAAGCTAGGTTAATGCGGTCTGCGCAGGTGTGTTATACGGCCAGGGGACATAGTATAGAGGACTAATCGTAACGATCAGTCGGCTAATTAGTTAAAATTCGTTAATTAACTTTTTAATTAATGAAAATAGACATATAGTTCCAACTAGAAACTTGCTCAGCGTCATCGAAAACCACTAAATCAGTAATTTTCAGAAAGACTTTGAACGCGTGAGAAGCGTAGTAGTGCACTAAAGTTACCGCTCGTGGAGCAGGTACAAGGCTGGGGATAGATAAGAGACGGAAAAATTGCGCGGGCGCCTTATCGCAACCGCTAGCTTTGTACGTGCTCAATGAGTGCTAACTTTAGTGCACTATACGCTTCTCACGCGCTCAAAGTCTTTCTGAAAATAACTGATTTAGTGGTTTGCGATGACGCTGAGCAAGTTTCTAATTGGAACTATATGTCTATTTTCATTAATTAAAAAGTTCATTAACGAATTTTAACTAATTAGCCGACTGATAGTTACGATTAGCATCCTATATTATGTCCCCCTGGCAGTATAACTCACCTGCGCAAACTGCATTAATCTAGCTTTCATGGTTTTCTAAAAAAATTTTGTTAAGCTTAAACAAAAACATTCTGTATATATATATATATATATATATATATATATATATATATATATATATATATATATATATATATATATATACGGGAAGGGACGAGGAAACGTCCGAAGGGTTTCCGAGTTTTTTCTTTTCCTTTTCCTGCCGAGGCTCTCTTCCGAATCGAGTGGCAGCCACCGGCACTGCCGCGCATCTCAGCATGACGAGAGAACAAGCCAAAAAGAAGGATGCCTCGTCGTCGAACGCGCCAACGCACTTGGCCGCCGATGACGGAGCCGCCCTCGTGCAACAGACAGGGGATGCCATTTCTGCCTCCTTCGCCTCAACTTTGGGAGCTGCCCCGCTTCCATCGTCGATGCGAAGGTCGGTCTCACCCCACACGGCCAGCAGTCTCAATAGACCTATTGCTATTTTACCCAAGCATCAAGGAGAATGCAGGGATTGGTGTTCCACGCGCCGCACGTGCAGCCTCAGCAGTAGTAAATTTTCTAAAGCTAAAACCTAAAACAAATTGTATCTTGCACGCGCGTTTGTCAACGCTTTATTTTGGTTATTTACTTAGAATCTTTTATACGGTGAAGGCTTGCGCGTGTGGCGCGTGGAACACCAATCCCTGCATTCTCCTTGGTGCTTGGGTAATATAGCTAAGGGTCTATAGTCCCTGTCGCAGAACTCTGAACGCGAGCTATTCGAACGTCAGCAGGGTGAGCTCAAACATCTATACAGACGCGCCAAGAGATCGCTTCTATAGCATCGCAGGGGCCCTTTCCATGCTTGCGCCGGAGGCATGGCTTCTACGGGAATCACTTCTACGAGAGCCACCAACGCGATCCGACTACCTCCGGTGGAGTTCCACCGCCCATTCCAGAAGCGAGGGTCTGTCAGGCCTATGACATTCTGCGCGACCTCGCCCAAGACACCTGAAGTTTGTCCACGAGAAATGTCCACGATATCTGTCATCTCCACCCATATCGGTTTTACTGGGGTACCATGCTCACCAAACAACAGCACCTCCATTTTCGATAGACTGGGACTCTTCCACGTCGTCGCCAGAGGGCACTGGAGGACGGCTATCATTAGAGTAACTGTATACACTCCGTGCGGGAACTATAGGGGGCGCGGTGGGGCTGCACGCAGCGCCACTGGCGGCGGAGCTGGTGTTGCATCGCGAGACTCGTCCGGCAGCTTGCAGCCGCCGTTTGCATCAGGACGCTATGGCGGCGCAGGCGTCCGCAGTCGGAGCCTTGGTACTTCGAGCCGGTTTTAAAGACGTCCTAGTAGGCTCCATGTTTCGCGACGCCACTACGAAAAAGGGTGAAAAACTCTACGAGAGTGGGCACGTCTTCGACGTTAACGAGAGAGTATCGGCAGCGTCGTCGGTCCTGGGGGCAAGGTGTGTGCGACAGGCGAGCGTCTCTCAAGAAGCTTACTCCATAACAATCAAAGTAAGTGCCCATTCTTTCATGTTCACATAATTATTTATTCGTATTTACTAGTACTGTATCCTTCAGAATCTTAGAGCTATTCGGGATTATCGACTGCCTAGATGAAATCTTGGGAATGATGTTTACCCTTTCGGGTCGCGGCAATTCGCACGGCGTCTTTTTCGCGAAATGTTTCGCTTCAATTTGTTGCGGTGTGTAACAGTCTCTTTCTTTGTTTATCTTGCCTTCATTTAACTGCCGTCTAGTTTCTTCGCTGATTTCTGAGCACGCCACCTCTTCGTCGTAGCTAACTCGATCGTATCGAGCGCCGAGATATGGGTAAACAAATCTCGTGAGTGGGTGCTACGATTACAAAAGCCACAAGACCCTTGCTATTTGATCAGAAAACTTCTGCAGCACCTGTAGGGCCTCGGCAATTCCGATCGATTGCTAGACTCGAGCCCACTCCGAAATGTGACCTCGCCTTTATTATTAAAGCGGGATCATTTCGCTGCTGCCTAAAGTCAGACCGTACGTCCGATCAGAGTTGCAAAGACAGTTTCCTCACACTTCCTGTTTTCGCGAGGGAGGCGAGCATTAACGGAATAAATGTATCAGAATTTGCTGCACGGTTGTCTCACTCATCCCATTCCAACCCGTGGTCGACCTAACAAAAACAAATTCCTGCACTTTCTGTCCTGCTGTTGTATATTTTTGAGCATGATCTTTTTGTTGCGAGAAAAAGACCAGGCGCACAGGAGAACGTGTAGTGCTGATGATATTCATAATGACAATGTTGCATGAACTTGACTGGACATTAAGGAGTCTTACATCCACGTTTTCTTTTTGTCATCAGCTGGACAACAGCAGGAGGGTAACAGAGGCCCACTGCACCTGTAGAGGTGGCACATGCGGCCAGTGCAAGCACACGGCAGCAGTGGTGGCATATGTGAACAGGGAGGACACTTCCACAAAGACGTCCATAACAAATGTGTGGAAGAGGCCATCGGCAAAGCAGCTTGGAATGTATAACAAGGGTGTGCTATTCTCAGAAATGTTCGCATCGAAGCTACCGGATGGCAGACTGCAGGGACAGCCGGTACCAGCTTCCATTGTAAACTCCAACTGCCCGTTAGGCATTATGCTTCGTCAAGCGGAGCAAGTGAAGGAGAACCTCGGAAGTCTCGACAAGCTTCTACCTCGTGTCGGACAACCGCGGGTAATATTTGGCGCAGATGACATTTTGAGTGAGGAGCTATGTGACGACATTCTTCTCGCTGTCATGGTCAGCGAGGATGAGTGCAAAGAGATTGCACGAAAGACAATACTTCAAAGTGCATGCCCACAATGGCACCGTGAGAGGGCAGCAAGAATCTCTGCAAGCTCCAAGGCTCACAGAGTGAAAATACGTACAGCCGACTTCGATACCCTGGCCAAAGACCTTGCCTCTCCACGGTCATTCAAGAGTGCCTCATGCTCTTATGATGTGGCGAAAGAACCGGAAGCCAGGAAAGAATACGAGTCCTCGGAAAAGAAAAAGGTGATACAAGTAGGACTTGTTGTGTGCGTCCCACAGCCGTGGTTGTGTTGCAGCCCCGACGGACTGGTGGAAGAGAACGGGGAAATCCGCCTCCTAGAGATCAAGTGTCCTTCCAGGTGCGAGACCAAGCCTGTAGTTGATGAGAACATTAACGTTGACTACCTGCAATACGAGGGGAAAAAGCTGAAGCTGCAAGAAACCCATGTGTACTACACACAGGTTCAAGTCAGCATGTATATTGTCGGTGCGAATGTGTGCGACTTCTATGTCTACTCACCCAAGGGGCCCAAGTGTGTAGAAGTAATGAAGGACACGCCGTTCTTGAAGAAAGTTGTGCCAAAGCTGGAATGGTTTTTTTCAGGCACTATTTTCCAGCTGTTCTGAGGCGGCAAAGCCTCTAATCAGCTAGAGTAGTGTTGATACGTGAAAAATCGTTTTTTATGGAATACAAAGTGCAAATGTCTAGTCGAAATATCACAAATGAAACTTGTGTGACCATTTATTTCTGAATCATAGTGGCAACGTGGGCAAGTTGGTTCACGTTTACGATAAAATACACGGCGTGCAAAACGACGAAGACTGATCGCACAAAATGACAAAGACTGATGAAAAAGGAACAGACAGGACAAATGCTAATTTCCGTCCTCTCATCTTGTCTGCTTCCTTTTCGGCGGTCTTCGTCTTGTTGCGCACTGTGTGCTTTATCGGAAACACACATTTATGTTCGAAACTCTCACAAAGTCTTAATGACGGGACCTTGCAGGTTCGCGAGCACGCTACATACATGTAGAATTTTGTCTATGTGGCATTTGAGTTCTGGCGTCAACCTGTGGCTCAAGATTGCGAAACTCTTAATCCGCTGGATACATCTCTCAACATGAATTCGATGAGATGCGACCTTGTATGTCTCCTTCATCTCTGCCTCCGTGAACTGTTCATTAGCTCTTGCAAATGGTGGCATAACGAGAGTCACATCTTTACTCTCCAAGTCGCACTTCACGTGTGGAAACCCTTTGTCGGCCATAACCATATCACCTGGTTCTAGCAAGTTAACCAACCGAGAGTTTGCTATGATGTAAGTGTCACTTGCCCTTCCGCCATACACATCTGAAATGAATGTGATGTACCCAGATGGCGTGATGCCAATAAGAAATTTCAGCGTGAAGTCACTTTTATAATTACTCCAGCAGTGCACTCTGTCAGAGACTTTGCTCGGTTTCTCAATCCGGACTTCACTGCAGTCGACGATAACTCTACAATTAGGATACTTCGACTGGAACGATGCAGGCATTGATGCATGAACAACGTCTCTAGAAAACCATTGGATCCATCCCTGCGTACTAACATAGAGCACATCTAGAATCGTATAGAAGATGCGCGACGCACTGGTTCGGTGGATCCCAAACAGTACACCCAAGGCAGAGAAGGTCAGTCCATGCTTCATCTTGACCAGAAAAAGCAGGAGCTTGCTCTCCATACCCAGATCCAAGTATCGCTCCCCACGCACCTGGAACGAAAAATATTTTTTTCGTAAACACAAAGTTTTCTTTGACTAGACCTTTTTGCTCGAAGTGCGGTGACATCTTAACCAAAGTCCCTTGTAGCTGCCAAGAGTATCTAGCAAACTCCAACGGCTGAATGCCACTAGCTCTTGGCTTCACTACTAGACAAAGCTTGCGTCACTCTGTGGTGATAAGAATAATTGCCAGCAAATTGTCATCTTTTACGACAGTAAAACTGTTGTCTGCAAATTCTCTCACTAATCGACTGAATCCTACTGCTCTTTTTCCCAACCCCCAACCGATCCGACCAGCTTGCCAGTCTCATCTCGGCTGTCTGAGAACCATGCTGAAAAGTGACGCATGGCAGAAGTATAAATGGCGAATGTAATGAGACACCGAGACCGGATGTACACGCAGACTCTGGTTGTGATGAGTGAGAGCTAATGTTCTGCGACTAGTTTAATCCCCACGGATAGGCTCGACGATCATTAGCTACAGCAATGTTGCAAATCTGCTGAACTTGTGGGACAGCGCCCTTCTCGTCGACTCATGTTTAGGCTCAAGCATTCACCATGTCGCGAATGCGGACAGAATAAGAGAGGCTTTGGCGCGGGCAGTATTTGTTGAGACGCGACTTGCATTTCCGAAGTGTTGCGCATGATCTTTCGTAGCTTTGCTGTGAATGAACGTGTTTTCATTCCTACACTGATGGCGCAGAAGCTGAACACAGCCGCTGCGGAGTCGCTAACCTAGACGATTCCCCTTGCCGTGACAACATGACTTAGCATTGTAAATAAAGCGCATGCGTCCAATTATTATCGTTTTAGGCCCCACAGCAACATCCATTTGGTCACAGGGTTTGCTTGTAATACGACAAGCATCGTCCTGTTACTAAATGACACGTGTCTGCAACAGACCACCGCAAGCATACATTCTGCACCTAAACGTAATGAAATACAAGTGTGCGCTAGCCTTCAGAGCTCGGCAATTGCTGTCCACGATAACTGGACAGAAACTTTCAGCTGAATGCCCAAACGCGCACTGGAGGTACACTGCCTTGCACTTCCCGCACCAGTGCAGGTGAATTGAGAGCACCTGCCAAAATCTCAAAATTTCTATGGTAGCTGCATCACCCGACCCCGTTTGCTCGAAGTGCGGATATCTCTAACCGTGTATAAAAGTTAACCGAAGTACCTGGTAGAGGGATTTCAAGATTGCGTGACTGGCCGTGCAGGGACACAGAGGGGGGGGGGGGGGGCAGCAATTTTCTGCATCCCTACACGACCAGTCACAATCTTAAAATGTCCTACTTTGGTTTACTTGTAACCATGGTTAATGATATTCATGCTTCGAGCAAATAGAACCAGGTGGTGCAGCTACTTCAGAAGTTCTAACATTTTTTCTCGTAATGAGGATAGCTTTATGGTAGATTTAAGACATACAGTCGGCATCAAAATGAGCTGGCTCATTGGAACGCTGGCCGGAGCGGCGAAAATTTCTTTGGGGCGCTTCTGTCTCGATAAGCCATTGAGAGCAAGGCTGGAAGAAATGCTGCGACCTCGTGCACTGGGGAGGACCGCAATAAAAATAAGCGGCGCATCGGCTTCTCGGTTTCAATGCACCATTGCCATTCATTTTTGTGTGTGTGTGTGTGTGTGTGTGTTGTTTAAGGTTACTTGTCACGTTAGGGCATGGAACTCGTAGAGACAGCTTGTAGTTTTGACTTCGCTTAAAGAAAAACAAAAAATACTAGCAATTCAAGTTAAAGCAAGTAGGCAGGTGAGCTGGTTAAGGATAGACATGATACCTGGAGCAAGGCGACAAAAAAAGACGGACAGACACGAAGCTCCGAAAAGCTTTGTGTCTGTCCGTCTTTTTTGTCCCCTCGCTCCAGGGTTATCGTGTCTAGCAATTCACACAGAAAAAACTTCACAAAAGACAATAAACACAGAAAAGCGACAATGAATGGCGCACGGCTCTCCCAGATGGTGCATCAAATACAACAACCAGACATGCAAAGCGAGGCATCCCAGATACGTGTCTTATCATTGCTAGCGTCCTCCCCCGTGCTTGAAATTGTGGCAGTCTTTTCAGTCTCGCTCGCAATGGCTTACCGCGCAAGAGAGCCCCATGCGGAACTTTTGCTGCTCCGGCTGGCGTTCCGACGAGCCAGCTCATTTTGATGCCGACTGTACCTCTAGGTGCTGTTCTTAAATGGGTCATGCAAGCATATCTCTAGATAAATAACTGGAAAAGACACGGGCGAGCTGATGGACTCTGAAGATTACAGGATCTTGAGACCAAGAAACAAAACAAGCTGCCCTTCCTGGTTTATCAGGAAGTCCCGTGACCCTCCTCACACGTGTCGCATTAGTTGCCAAATCGCCAACACTAGCCAGATGCTACACTGTAACTCGCACCAGTTCAGAACTTTGAAAAGCAATGAGGACCACCCCTGCCATGGCTATTGTTAAGACTGGTTCACAGATTTGCAACCGAATTGGGTTAGTTCAGATGCGAAAGGCAGATGCAGAATGTTGTGGAGGAAGTCTGCACGAAGCCTGTGCTCACAGTTGTGTTGACAAGCAATAAACTGTAGCTGAGAACCAATGAGAACTCATTATTGGCACTTGGGGCCCACTAATAATGAGTGATATCCACCGAAAACATGACAGAATACTTTTTTGGCGTACCCCCTGCAGAAGTATCTTTCAAATATCCCGTTAAGTCAGCGAGAAATGTATCTCAGTCATTTCTATTCCGGAATACTTTTTTTAGTATCTCTGCACAGCCCTGGTTTCTTTCAGTGCGTTGTAATACGACAAGCATTGTCCTGTTACTAGGCGACTCGTGATTTTCGCAAGCATACATTCTACACCTAACGTAATAAAATGCAAGTGTGTGCTAGCCTTTGGAGCTCGGCGATTTCCGTCCATGGTGATTGGACGCCGACTCTAAGCTGGGTGCGGTGTGCCCAGTCAGGTAATAATTTTACGTGAGCCCGAACCGAGTGACGATGCAGTGCTCGGGCCTAATCAATGTATTGCATTCAGCTAACACACTGAAAGGTTGATCCTCTTGTCTGTCACATGTGATCCGCATGACCTTGCCACCAAGCTTTTTGAAGGCAAGAAAGAATGAAGTATCCTGCATTTACTTTTGAAACTATGCAGATAGTGAAACTCTAGGCTTAGTAGCATTACGTGGGACATACTTGCTTCAGGCTTGTGTTAACATGCACATGAACTTCAAACCCTAAATTGCTGTCACCCCTTTGAGTGAGTTTCTATTTACCTTTGACAACAAATTCAACAATGTCAGGAAAACCATGGCAGTCACTCCGGTAAGGTCCCTCAGAGCATCATCCTTTTCACTGTGGTTCACCAATGACTGGTATCCATAAAAACCTTTCGGTTGATGATCTCGGAGGGAGACCGCAGCGATACTTGCATCAGCAGTCGTAGGTCGTTCGTGCGCAAAGTATGAAACCTGGGTAGATGCCTCGCAGGCACCAGTCCACAAGGTGCAGGATATCATCAGCACACCCTGATCCTGAGGCTCTGATGTCCATGATGTTTGAGTTGATACCTGAAGTCGAAGCAATGACATGTTACAATATTTACAATTAAAGCAAAACTCAAATGTTATTTAGTCTCATGTTAGCAGAGGAGAACCTACCTCCACACCTTCCTGGTGACGAGCTTCATTATGTTCTCCAGTGACTCCAGGCTCTTCAAACTCTGGTGCGAATGCTGGAGATGCTGGCAGATCCACAGGAGCCTCGGTCACCACTGTTGGTGGCGCAGCTTGCAGCAAGTCTGGCAGCGACGTTGAGGTCTGGGGCAGAGCTGCAGTAGCTGTCCTCCACTTCTTGTATCTAAGAAAAAGAAATCACACCTTCACTTCTCTCATTAATCACAGTGAGGCTGCATAACAACAAATAAGCTTCTGGCTTCTAAATGGAGCAAACGCTGCAACTTTCCTCGCATTCCCACCCAACTGTGCAGCAGTTGCGTTTGACATTGTCTTTCCGCGACCTACGAGAAACCAGCGTCATAAAACTGCTTCCCCGACACCTTCGAAAAGAAAACAAAATTGCCGCGTCTGTAAGGATGCTAATAAAAAGCTGCCGACAGACCGTAACAAGTAGGTTCAAATACGGTAATTTGGCAATACCTTTCGTAACGTCCGGATTTATCCTCAGGGAGCACCGAACGCTTGCGGTACTGTTCGGGGAATATCGTCGGCGCATACGACGGGGACGAAACATCCTTCGAGGACGCACCTCCGACGAAATGAACGCTGCATATCCGTGAGTGCCGGGTCGGCTCCCAGTCCGTTCCCTCGGCACTGAAATACGCAAACGTTAGTGGCAGAAGAAAAACCGAAACACAACGAGAGACGGACAAGATACGTTCACCACTACGATCCATTTGAAGACAAGATCGGGAGCCGAACTTACTTCTTCCGTCGCACGGCTCTGATCCACTGTTGCCGCTGCCCGACGAAGCACGGACGAGTCGAAAAACTGTAAAACGTCGTCCCCGTGGGGCACGACGTATACCTATTAGTACAACCGACGACGCAGCAATTCATGACCGCAATAAACAACGCGTTTGCGGCGCAGTTGGGGCGTCGCGGCGGCAGTGGTGCAAGCCTCTGAAAGCGGTGGTGACAAGGTATATGTACAGTACATGGGTAGCGAAGCTTCGGCCAAAAAGCGGTTCAAAACAAATCGCCAACGACATCGGCCTGGAGGGTCACGTGAAGGATGCGATTGAAGCGCGACTAGGAGAGGTGGGGAGAAACATTAATAAAATTAATTAGTTTGTGACTAGAAGTATAATCATTTGTATTTTTAAACAAGCTAAATATAATTATTAGATATTATCAATCATATTTGGCGCGCTACCAAATTCAAAGCATGTCTTTGTTTTTGCTAATAATATGCATACTTCTTATTAGCGTCCTCTGTACGCCACTAGCAAAAAGGCCGGCTAGCAATAGCGATATTCGCAGTTCTTTGTAGACCTTGTGGCGCGCGGAAAGACAGGCTGTTGACGTCCGTCTGCTTGCTTGTGTTTGGGCCTCCATGTGCTTTTCGCTTTTAACTGTTTTAGCGGCAGTTAACACCGTTTGGGAAGCTTTGTTGTTTGCTTGGGCGTGATTAGCCCAGTTACTTGCGCGGGAACTTGGCAGTCGTGCGCTTGGACCTTGGACACTACTGCGTCCAAGGGGCTCAACGTGCGATGATGAGCACAGCGCGATACGCAAAGAAACGGTGCTCTGTGGAAGTGTGTGAAAGCGACACCCGTACGGCTGGCATCTCGCTGCACCGGTTTCCCCTCGACTCTTGAAGGTGAGACTTAGCTACTGTCAGTAACATGCCTGCTGTGATGGTGTGATGTCATGCCCCCTTGTTCGGTCTTCTCTTAACTCTTGTTAGTTTTACCTAAAACTATTAGGGTTGTCTGGATGTGCACAAGAAACTACACCTGAAGGCGTAATATGTTATAGTAGGAATGTTGACTTCGCAGCGTTGTGTGCCGTCATTATAAAATTGCCCACGATATTCAAATTTACCTGTACCGGCCTGGCTCTGAGGAGCCTAGTGTCGTGATCATCGGCGTGGATATCAGTGGTACAACACATATATATAGTAGGCCATCTGTGCGTAAGACTCGTGTTTTACTCTTCATGATGTACACAGAGCGTTGATGTCATGCATTTGTTAATGTCCTTGCTCTGATTTGCTTTGGTTTGTGGACATTTTGGCTACATTTTCTTTTCATAAGTATTCACGGCACCCACACAGCACCATGCCTTATCTGCAGGCGCGAAGCCTGGGTTTGGTTCTGCAACAACCGAAGTCTACAGGGGAAGACTCCATGGCAGCTACGAGACAGGGTAGTTTGCTCCTTACATTTTGAGGAGTCAGCTTTCCTGCGGCCTGGACACCTCCGTCACAATGCGTTGCCAAGTGTGCTTCCCACAAAAGGTAAGCAGACCAATAAACCTTCCGTGCACTTTGTGACTGAGCACGGTTAACCCACTCATAGAAAAATAGTTACCACATGGGGCTGAAATATTGCTTCTGTGGGCTCATAACATTTTTATATTATTTGTAGAGACAACACATGGCGACATTTGCAGCAAAAGCTCTCCAGGTTCAACAGTTGTGCATGGTAAGCTTTTTTATTGTAACTAACATAAAGTGGCAGCAACTGCCAGCACCACTGCATCACCTTATGGTCTTCATGACCTGAGCATTTAGCAATAAAACTAGGTGAGATTAGCTGGAAAAAGCTGGTAGAACATGGTTAGAGGTACTGCTAGAAGTTCATTTCAGGCCCGTTTATAATGACATGTTTTATTTGAAGTGACATAACCAACGTCAATATCGGTCCACAGAGCATCTTTTGCCATGCCGACACCCAGTCTTCCAAAATAAAGCTGCCCATGAAAGAAAGTGATTTACATTTTGTGTTAAAGTAGGCGAATTCACCGTATATTTGCAGAGGTGAGTTCGCCACCCTCACCGAGCTACACATACTTCGGCAGTTCAGACTCACGGAGCTTCTGTGGTCACCCTGACGACCAGTTTTTCGAAATGGAACTTTCGTGGGAACAAGGTGATTTTTCTTGTCGTGTGTTAGAATAGACACATAGAAATGAACTCAACTACTATTCTATGACTAACTTCACGCTAAATTTGCAGAGAGGAGTTCGCCAGCCTCATCGAGCTGCTCGTACTCCGGCCGCTCAGACTCGCGGAGTTCCTGTGGTCACCCTGACCACCAGTCTTCTGAAATAAACCTGTCATAAAACGAAGGTGAATTTCCTTTTTATGCGTTCAAATAGGGGAATAAGAAAGAACTTCAAGCTCTTCTCCTTCGCTTAGTTCACATTAAATTTGCAGAGCCGATTTCTGCGGCTTCATTGGACCACACATACTCGTGCACCTTATTAGGTAACAGTCCACTAGGGGCCCATAATAAGTGGTGGCCGAATATTGTTTGTGCTATCCTTTTATTCCATTTTTTGTGAGCTTGCTTTTTTAACTGGTAGAAACAGCCCAACTTGACGAAGGACAAGAAACAAGGAGTATACAGACAGGCGCTGTAAAAGTACACAGAGAGGCACTGTTTCTGCCAGCTAAGATGAACAACCAACTCGCCCAACTTTCCGCTTTGTTGAACTTGCTTTCTTGCTTACAGCTTTTGTAAAAACCTTTTTTATTTATTTTTGCAGTTGATCACAGCTACGCTTTACATCAAGGTGCTGCTCCTGCTCAAGAGTCCAGCGGGACGTGGCTGACATGGAGATTTTGGTTTCTTCACCGTCGCCTAGAGACTCTCTCTCTGGCTGTGCTGCTGGGCCTTCTCACAAATGTGAGTGGTTTCTATGATGCGAACTTTTTTCTTTTGCAGTTATTTTTTGTGAAATTATAAAAGGTCAGACCGCAAAAATAAAAAGCCAAGGCTCGAAAACACCAGCGGATACTAAACTTTATCTTGAGAGCTGATGGCGCAAGGAGTCACATCACAAGACCGGGTAGCTGGCAGCTACAAATCGAAGTTTGTTCAAAGTTCACATTTTTGTGTTTCACGGTATATTGTCATTGTCAAGCACACAAAAATACAAAAAAATGTTCCACACGCAGGTGTTAACACCATCAAATCAAAACAGCTCAACCGGTTTCACAGAATCATAAGTCTTCCCGCAAAACCTCACGTAAGACAGTGTTTTTTATAGTTATCGAAAAGCTGCCCTGGTCATATGTGTGTGATGCTGAGCCTGTCATGGTTCCTTGTCCTATCTGCCAAACATTAGTTGCCTGTTTTTGTGCGAGCGCTTCGCTGTTACAGTGCCATCGGCATAAGTAAAGTATGGTCAAGCTTTAAAAAATACATTTCACAGTTTGGATGCCTGTTCTGACTTGCATGTTTCTTAGTTAAACATATAAAATAGCACGAAAAAGACGAGGACAAGAAGTATACAGGACAAGCGCTGACTTTCAACTAGTTTTTACTCAGGAAAAGCAAGTATTTTGTGTGCGCCCTTGTCTTTTTGGACTATCAGGTCTCTGGCCAACATGAAGCGCCTAGTCCGACATAAAGGTGTACTGCTGCTTTCCTTAACTTGAATTGCATATGTGTAGTTTGTCATACTTGCTGTTCTTGTTTAAAGACACTTCAAATCACTGAGGAGTATTTTTGAGTGTGAATAGATTACACATTTAATAAATTTATGGCGAATGCAAGTTTTTCTTGGAGACCTGATCTGGTTCATTTGTCAAATTGCAGCACCCGGCAAAAGCCGCAGCATCGACAAGAAGAAGGTGAACGCCCTGAGAGCCAAGGTGCGACAGCTTCAAGAGCGTAACAAGAGGCTGCAAGAAGGCTGCAACGACAACGTCAGATGAGGACTGTTGCCGAAGTCGTTGAGAGTGTCCGCGTTCATGTGTCTCCTGCTGTCGATGCACTCGTTGAAGCCCAGCTTAGAATGAGCAATGTGAGCCGGTTTAGCCGGAGACGGATACAGCAGCAAAGTGTAAAGCTAGGCAGCAAGTGCACAGGCTACGTACGTTAGACCACCCAGAGTACTTTTTAAAGCAGTGTAGGCATGTTCTATTCGAACCTTTCATTTTCTTCGGTTTCTTGAGGAGTAATGTAGTCTTCAAACTGATTCACATATATAGCGTATAAAGCTGTGAAGCAACACTGGCTTATGAAGTGCAGCATACCACAGGGCTCCAAGATGGTTTACTCAACTTGGCTTCCTTGACCTGCACCAAACAATCGTTGCGTTGCAGTGTAGCAGCACCAGGAGATGCAAGTTAAAATATTTTCAGCATTATGGTACTGTGCCCAAGGACTGCGTAAACAAGTGTAGTTTTTTTTTCTGTGTATTACAGTGGTGAACACAGTTGTACTCGGAACACTGTGAAACCTCTGAGTTATTAGTGGCTGCCTGTAAACTGTCATGTCCTCACACCATCCAGCCGATTGTACATTGTCTTATTATGTTATAATGTGCCTTATGTACCGATCTACTAGTTTTCTTCCACCATTACACTTTCAAAATAGTGAATACCGATTGTATGATTCTAGTGAGTAATCTGATTGAATGATTGTAAGTGAATAAAACAAATAAAACGCGACTGTTAATGCGACGTTGGACTGGCGTTAGAGTTACTGTAGTGTATTTCACACGCAACACACTCCAGCAATTTGATTCACTCTTTTTTGTGAAATTACATCATTCGCTTTAAGGTTTCCCACATATTTCCGAAGGACCCTGAAGGAACAAAGAGCAAAACACTGCGGCTCGAGTTTAACCACAGTGCAAAGACACGATGGTGTGACGAAATGAA
>JAZHYW010062866.1:0-13723 GCA_037355805.1 Ixodes ricinus
CAAGCGGGAGCTCTTTGCTCTGGGGCAGATCTCGGCGGCACAAGCTCTCGTGCATTAAGGGCAGCTACCAACGCTATGAGCTCGCGCTTCTAGCCTCCGCTGCAGTACAACATAAGGTGAAACGGAGTATAGGCAAGCGCCTTCTTTTGGTGCTCTTCGTTCTCTTATCTTGGAATCATCGAAATGCCTCGAGCAGACGACGGAGGAATCGTAAGGGGCAAAAAGCTGCTCAATCTTGTGAACTCGGCAAATTTTAACAGGGCTACAAGAAATAAAAGACTCGCGGTCGCCGCTACAGCACGGCCGCCATTTCCGACGCCGATGTTTGTTTACCCCCAGCCTCCCTCCGACATGTGCGAGGGCGGAGCTTAGTCGGAATCGTCATCAACGTCCTCTCCCACCTTCGCGCCTTCTTTTCTATGCGCAGAACTCTAAAATTAGCCCACCTGCGAGGCGTATTGGCGTCGACGCGTCATGTGGCAGGTCATCAAGCACGAGCCTCAGAAATAAAACACAAAGAAAATCACAGCAGCGCAATGCTTCGTCACGGAAGCCGTCGTGGAGCCATGTGGGGTTCGCCGCGCCTGCGCAGTGGGGGAGCGTCATGTCACCGCCGGAGTGCCGTGTGCGAAAGGAAGACGTGGAGCGCTCCTTGTAGGAATGCGCTTCGTGTAGGAATGCCTTCGCACTCCTACACGTAAGCAGTCCTATTGTTTTCTCGGCCAGAGATATTTCTCTTAAATGTTTACTTTCAAGTATTTACGCCTTAACTTAGGAGAGGAGGCCGTGCAACTAGCAAAACTGCAGGTGAATCCTGTCAACGAGCTCCGCCATAGGCTGAATGAAGGAGAGAGAAAATACTGTTCCTCAACGGCCATCGTCATAGTCACCCCTGAAGAAAAGCCGAGTATAGGCCTAAAAACGTAGGGTCCCTGTTTGTTTTTTATTGGTTTGTTGTCGTACATTATTTATTGTTTTCCCAACCAGAGTCCTTTCTCTTAAATGTTTTCTTTCAAGACATAAAACTCTCCGCGACTCTCTCAAGTTAACGACCAGTGATGAAGGAGGGACGTGCTGTCCACTTCCATCTTCATTCGTAAAGGGCACGAGGCGGACATTATTTCTATTTCTCTATACAAAGCCACGCCAAGTGCAGTGAAATTTTGCACCAACATTGCATCTAAAATAGTTTTGAAAATAAGTAAAATGCAGCAAAAACATTAAAATCAAAATACCTCCAAGCATCGTTAAATTATAGCTATTATCATAGAAGTCCGCAGTAATTTCAGCCACGTGTTATAGCTGAAAGCATTCAGTTACAGCATCATTAAAGTCGAGCATTTATACCGTTTTAATTTTGATCGTTTTATATATATAATAATAATAATAATAATAATAAATCTTTATTTTGTTTCATCACTGAAACGGGGGACCAAGACAAAAAGCTGCTGCAGCAGCTTGACTTAGGTCCTGGCCCCCTTTACAGCCGGCGATTCCTAAGCAATTTCAAAAACAAACAAAATAGCTACATTGAGAGAAAGGCCACTATTTTAAATGTACAGACCACAGATCAAACAGAAAAAAAGAGAAAAAATGAAATTAATACATTCATTGTGGTATACAATGGTACAGTGATCCGTATGCCTTAGCGGTACCTAAAAAAACAACCCTAAAATAATGCTCGTACCTCTGCCAGCGTCATTGCATCAACATCAACACCTTTTAAAAATAATTCATTTAATAAAGTAGTTAGTTGGTAATTTAGCGTGTGGTTATAGTATAATGTATGTGATGGTGAAACAAACCATTTTTCTTTAGGGCGGAGTTGATATGAGGAAGTGAAAAGGACTAGGTTACATATATCCTCAAAAACTTTATTTTTAAACTGCGTAGACTTCTTGTACGCCACAAGAAGTCGGGAGCTGTAAATATTTGAAATTGGTTTTATATTAAACAATGAGAAGAAGTGTTCAGTGTGATCATAGTATGAAACATTGGCAATAGCACGCACAGCTTTCTTTTGTAAAATATGTAGTTTATTTATATTTGTTTTTGTTGTATTTCCCCAAACTAGATGACAATAATTAAGTTGGGAATATACCAAAGCATTGTAAAGTTGGAGTTTAACACAACGAGGTAACAATGATTTAAACTTGGTTAGCAACCCCACTGTTTTCAACAGTTTAGACGAAAGATGATCAACATGTTTATTCCAAGACATACTATTTGTAAACCAAACGCCCAAAGTCTTAATAGTGTCGACAAATTCAATTTCTTCGTTGTTCAAAATCAGTGGGTTTGGGATCATAACTGTAGCATGTTGACTTTTAAATAAAATGGCTTTGGTTTTTTGCGAATTTAACTTCAGGTGATTATCTTTTGTCCATTTTTCTACACGATCAAGAACGCTATTACATTTAGTTACTAGAGCACGGATATCTTTATCGGAAAAGAAGATGCTAGTGTCATCAGCATATATAATAAACTCAACTTTAAGATCACGATTTACATTCACAATATCGTTAATATAAAGAATAAAAAGTAGGGGGCCTAAAATGCCCCTACTTTTTAGTCGTAAATATGGTCGTAAATAAGCATCTTCAAAACCGCGCCATTGTCCGTAGATAACGAGAGTTCTTTTGTCCCAAGACATTGTTCACGGCAAGAAAAACGATACATTTATTTCTTGAATGCAGGTGGTTGTTTTTTTGTGTTTTTTTAAGTAAATTTTGAGGATGGTCTTATAATTTCATCCTAAAGAGTAATTTAAATTCTGTCTACACTCTGGGACAACTTTCCTTGAAAATGCAGTCAAAGGCACGAGCACACGTGTCCTCTCCCATTGTGTGCACTAATTAAAGGTGCACGTGCAATCTCCTCTCCTAGAAATGTCAAGAAAGGTCTTTTTAATTGGGGGTTGTGTGGATATTTATACAGCGAGTCGTTGGTCAGCCATTTTAAAGTTGCGACGAGTCACTCGCTGTAGATGAGCAATTTAGCCAGTGCAGTACAACCGCTAGCCTGGGGCCTTTAACGTGTACCACGCAGTAGTGATACACGACCGCACGCCGGTACGATGCTCATCCAGATCGAAACGGGCAGGGGTGGGGATTGAACCCAGGATCCCTGGGTTCTGCAACGCGAGCTTTCGCTCCACGTGCTCCGAGCTGGTGTGCGCTAGCCCACTCGGCCACCGATCCCTCTGGGCATCGGCCACCGATGCCCAGAGGGCGCTCTGGCGCCAAACCGCCCTCCATATTGTAAGGGTGCGGCAACGGCGACGGACAACTTAAGATTCTACCGCGGCCGCGTTGCAACATTATTGTGGCTTTCTGTCCGTTCAAAAACGGTGATAATTTTTAGGAGGCGAACCTCCGAAAAGAAAGGTGTCCTGTGTGCCAAGTTTCCGGGTGGAGGAGATAATCCTGGCATAAGAACATTTGTCGACTGCGAAGTGCGTCTCGCAAATTCAGGAGAGCGTCGCCTATGATATCCGCCTCAAATAAATGATGTTTGTTTTCATGGTTTCGCTCGCTCTTCAAAGTCAGAGCGGTTTGCACAAAGATGAGAATGCTATATTATTCAAATTGTCTTTTCGCGCCCAGCTGCGCTGTCGCACACACTGCTTGGACTCGGGCAACTGCCTTTAGAAAATCAGAGTTACCGACTGCTGGAGGCATGCCACGGCTGTTTTAATTCATGCGAATAGAGTCTATGACGAGGCATGCACTGCCACATTGCAACACTAGGTCAAGCTGCATTGAAAACCCAAAACGGGACGCAAATAAGGCCCCAGCTCATCTGTTCTGTCTGTTACCAGGCATTTTGAGCGGGTCGAACAAATTTGAAAACGTTTACTGCACGCAGCGACACCTAGTTGTGTTTAAGCATATGTACGCTCTAATCAAAGCGGTAAAACTTAAATTCACGCACGTGCGTCAGTAACCCACTCATATTTTATGAGTACAAAGGGTAATCGCCAATCGACTCACATTTGCGCCACTACTGTTGTCTTCTTTTTTACCTTTCTTATGAGACGCCAGAGCGATAATTTTGAAAGCATTGGCGGGTGACTACAGATAAGTATTTTGCGTGATATTTTTGTTTTGTTTGCTGTTTAGTCGCAGTTGTACTTAATATATCTAGAACACCCTGCACCAGGAAAGGATCGTCAACATAACTTTCTTACCCCTGCGAAAACTGTAATTTATTTTGAGTTTCAGTCATAAATTTTCAGATATCTACCTTTGTGATGTGTTCTGTCCTCGTCCCCTTTATGTTGCTTTCAGGTTGCACATCTGACATGGCCAACACGCTCTAATCCTTACACCGAAGAATGTTCTAGTGTCTAATTTTCAGAGTTGCTTAGAAAGTATTTATACCTGTTGTGGGCTAACTACATCGTTTTAATAATATGTAAAAAACACTACAGTACAGCCGGAATTTCTTTTCTCAATTATGCGTTTAAGTTAATACGCAATAGTTGCTACGATTATCTGCCTCATTTTACCTCGTCTTTTGCCGCTTACTCGTTCTCTCTTGTAAGCATTGGGGAACAAAATTGGCAAGAAAGCAAAGTGAGCTCGGTCCTAAAATTTAAAGTTGTTTAAAAGATGGTAACTGAAAACGCGGTTTTCTTTAGTCGACAGCCACGGGGAACCGTCGCAGCTGCCACGATTAGGGACTTATCGATAGAACGTCAACTTCGAACTCCAGGCCCAGCTGGCTCGAGCTCAGTCCGCCCTCAAAGTGACGGCTCCCCCAGCAGCGCAAAACTCTAGCATGCGCTTGCTTCTGATATACGGAAAGTCCCTATTAACGTGACAAGTAAGCGTAGCTGCACTACTGAATTATGCGACAATGTAGAGAAACAATAATTAACCCTGTCCTCCGCACAGCTGGCGATTCATGTTTCTGGCGATCTTTCTTGAATCACCTCCCGGGAACCGAATGAAACTTTTCGATAGACACATATTTAGCTTCCTGATCAACACGACGCTGTGGCAGTCGAGTAAACAACAATACCTGGCGCCCTGCCCTTTTCGATTCGGTACATTGTTTTACGAAACGCGAAGCCAGCACGACAGGTGCACCAGCCTCCCGCGTCGTCTGCTCCTGGTACTGCTAACAAGCAAGAGCGCGCCTTGCCAGGGGAGGTGTGGCGCTGCGCATGCGCGGCGAAACTTCAGCCGCACAGCCCTATTGGCCCCCGACCACGTCGGTCGCTGAGCACACTCGGAAGTGACGTAGGTTTTGTCGACAGTCGGTAAGACGACGTGGCGAAACCTCATTCCGGCATGCATCTTTAAAGAAGCTCCCATCCCATTCTTTGGCGCAGTCGGCGTCCTTCCTTCAGCGGACTTCTAACCTTATAAGTTTAGAAAGGTGAGAACTTGGATGAATAGTCAGTGTTTTACTATATACGTTTTATTTCTATTCCTGCCGTTGATTACGAACAATTAGTTTGGGTAAATTGCCTCATTTTGCACATTCGGTGTTTGATATTGAACGACGTGTTCAATCGAGGTGCCACTTAGTGAATTGTACTTTTTTAGTCGCTCCGAGTTAGGGGAAATGCACGAAATGTTGCTTCTGCGGTCATGTCATCACCATCTGAATGTGTGCTCCGGAGTCATGAACAGAGGCCCTTGTGCTCACGGGGTTGACAGAACGCTAAAAGTCGTACTGCCCCAAACACACAAGTCGTAAGTTTTTTTGTCGTATGACCGAAGTTATGCCCCCGGCCGTTAGTGACAAGTATTTCTATGCAAGTTGCGTACATAAACACGAGGCTAGAGCTGCCTGCTCTGAAGGTGAACGTTGGCAAGTTCGGAGCTTCCAGGAAGAGTTGATCACCTCCATTTCCGGAGTAAAACAATGGATCCAGTTTAAGCTGTTGGTATACAAAGAGCTTAAACGGGAACTTTCTGGCAGCCTCAGAGTGGCAATAAATATTTCGCTGTAGTATATTTGGGCTTAAATATTAGCTCCGGAGAGGCTTAGCTTAGTCTCAGAGCAAAATCTGACACTCTGAAACCTCCGGGCTATTTACTTTCAACTCTCTCCCTGAAAACCATCAGTTCGTGAAACAACGAAGGTCGACCGTTTCTGCTTTCTTTAACGCCATCATCATCGTCAAGTCTGGTTCACATATTTGGTCCACAGCAATCACTTGCGACTTTTTACGACGAGATTAACGCCCCTGAATAAGAAAGGTAGCGCCATCTTCTACCTCCTCCTCTGACGCGCCCACCTTTTATCTTTATGTTTTGCTTTTTTACACCCGCGCATCGACTGTAGTGCCGCCTGGATCGGACCAAGATAGCAGACGGCCTTCCTATACTTGAGTCAGAGCGCAGTCAAAGGCTTCGCGCAGATACATACACACAGGCTAAAAGCGCACTGTCACGGTCTACCAGCCTCGAAGGATGGGCTCAAACAAAGACAATGAAAGCCGTGACGTTGCATAGTCGGCGTTATTTGATTGGCGGCATGAGCTCATAGCATGCACTGCACTCCGACAGCATAGGCATTCCTTCTCCCTCCTTCTCTGACGCGAACACCTTTTATCTTCATGTTTTGCTTTCTTACACTCGCGCATCGACTGTAGTGCCGCCTGGATCGGGCCAAGATAGCAGGCGGTATTCTTCAAAGGATGGCGCTACTTTTCCGTATAAAGGGGCTTTAGACAAGATAACGCACTGGCGCCATCTATCGGATAGCACCTGAAATAATTTTGACCATCCTTCATTTTTCATAGATAGTGGGCCACGGCTATCCAGTAGATGGCGCCAGTAGGGTCTTCGGAAAAATGTCGCTTTGATAAATGTAGTTATGAGTATATAGTATAAATCGCATAAACTTATGGCACATAGAGGGTACCTCGTGCCTGTTACATTTTGCGACATGTCGAGTTAAAATCGATGTAATTTTCGAAGAAATATAATATAAGAACGAACCAAAATGCCGGTCGTCGAGGTACGTCGCAACAATATAATGACTCCCGCTTAAGAGGTTTACTTCTTGAGTTCTAAGGACCACGCTTGCGGATACTGCTTTTTTTTATTCCAATAAATCTCAGAATTGTGAACGCAACAGCCGTGTCAATTAAAATCTCAGGCAGAAACAACCTTGGCTAACAACAGATGTTCTCTTTGAGATAAAGAGGTTGTTTTATGAGCAAGACATCGCTTTTTTCATACAAAACCAAGGAGTATAAAAGGCGTCATAAAACGATATCGGGCTGGAATGTTTATGACTTTGCAGAGGCGTACTAGTCCTAGTCTGACACAAGTCGACTCGCACAGATCGCCACTGATTCAGAGATTTCCTCGTCGGGGTAAAATTGTGGTGATAAAAGGGGTCCAGTTTTTTCAGTCTTGCCTTCACAGAGCTTGATGGCGTAATTGTGGGATCGAAACCACCCACCTGACGACAGTCGAGCGCGGCTTATAAATTGGACAGGAAAACTGCGTGTGCACTCGACTTCCGCTCGTAACAATAAATGCCTCGGCGGACACTCGGGTGGTTGCACTGTGGTGATGAGAATAGCCGAACTCTAACAATGCCTGTAGCTCAGCACGCGCTTCCTACATTCCCAACCCCAGCGCGTGGCCATGATTAACGTTGGCGGCGTAGGATAAGCACCAGGCCACGTGGCCGCTTGTTCGGGCTCCGAGTTGAGGGGATGAACGATGCTCATATTTGTCGAATTGTTTTGGCGACTTCCTTTGCCTAGAAAGAAAAACTAAGTCAAGTTTATTCAGTTATTAACGTTTGGGAGTGATTCTAAGCAATATTCAGCGAAAGTAAAAGGTGGTTTTATCGCGATAAAAAAATTACTTTTATTCTAATTTTTTTTGTGTGTCGGTTTCGAGCGTATTTTAAGAACCAATATAATTGACACTACATCAGAATGGTTTATCCCAACCTCCTCATTTTTTCAGCACATATAAATTAACTATACTTTATTCATTTTATTTAGCTTTATGCCAACTAAGGCACCCCGATAAAAAGAAATCGTTCCAGCTATCAGGGGTGTAACTTCGGACATTCTTAGGAATATGTTTCTATAAACATTAAACGAAATTATCAATCAGGAAGATAATTCTAGTGATTAAAAAGCGCCATTAGAAGCCCACTTCATAATGGTGGCGCGATTTCGTAGAAAGATGCATGCCTATTTTCATTTCCCGCGTGTCCTTGTACTTGACAGACACAATTTTAAAATAAAAACAAAAAAAGCTTTGCCCGCGTGTACCTTTTCAATAAGGTTCTAAAGCTTGGCATGACACAGAATCAGTTCATTTCGTCTATATGTACAGATTCGCTACTTCAAAGATCTCGCCGATATATTACGTACTACCGTACTGCCTTTTAGAATACACCAAACAAAAGACAGTCTGCAGACGTCAGTCACCGTGGTTCGAATGCCGCGTGCAAAGTCTTCCCCTTGAACTCTTGGCCCTGCGGCCTTCGAAGCACGGATCTCCCGGCGACTCGCGTCCGAATCAGCACACTGTCTTTTGGGTTATTCCATGTCAAACGTCTTAAGCCCGGTTCACACAGTTGCGTTTGACTGCGTTTGACTGCGTTGCGGCAGCGAGAAACCAGGACATCCCTGCTGCTTATATCGCGCGCCAAGATGATTCCTTGAATTGGATTCCACGCTTCATACGAAACACAGATTTGCCGGTGACTCGCTTTCGGTTCTCGCCGCAACGCAGTCAAACGCACTCAAACGCAAGTGTCTGAACCGGGCCTTTAGACGTTGCGCTCGATCCCTTCCGATTTCTAAAAAAATTATTGGCCTTTTGGCGCAATGTTTGTAGCCATGCCCTGAAATATGTTTTGCCGAAAAATTTTTTTTTGATGACGTGAGCGCGGTTTTAATTTTTGAAATCAGCGTGAAACTAGGCATCACTTAATAATTGATGAAAAATCGGCTTTTTAGTGAAACACCCAACAATATTCCTTCTCAAATTTGCACGGCTTTCTAATTACAATGTGGTTGGGTTTGTAAAGTTTTGTTTAATTTAAATATTTTTTAAAAAAGCTTAAAATTTGTGGAAATTCAAACATTATTGTTTTTTTTATAAAAATATTTAATTGTTCCCGGGACGTAATAGAACTTTTTACCGGCTGCCCTGCCGGTACATAATCTATAAAAAATGTTTACAACCGCTGGATTATATATCTCGCTGCAAACAAAAATCCTGAAGTTGCAAAAAGTGCGTTTTGACGCATAAACAGCAGTTTATTTCACCCTGAGGTGGTCCAAGATAAAAAACAAAATATAGTGCGTTTGGAAGAAGAATCGATGATCTTTTGATTCTGAAAGTTTAATCAAAGTGTTTTTTTGTTTAAAGCGAGGAAAACAATTTTTGAAGTTGATGCTCTCGCACCACAATCCGGCGTCGCTTCTTAACGCCTCTTCGCCGTACAGCACGCCACCTGCGACGATAGCTGACACGATTAGGTCCAAAGAAAGAACGGAGTTTTCTGCCGCTTCCACTTGTCCGCCTTTCCGGCTGCAAGGGAAGAGACGGCGGGCATCGTGTTGATAATCAGAGGCGCCGCCAGCATTGCCGCCAGCGCGTAGCAATAGAGCAGGCGCTATCGATAAAGAAATTCCCCCTCGGGCAATTTAGCCATTCATTGCTACAGATGCCCATGCGCCCCGGAACTGGAAACAAAAATTCTGGGAAAAAACAACACAGCGCCGTGTTGTTTGAAAACCGGTGGCTTCGCCGCGTTTCCATAGGAGCTAAGCCTTTTTCTTTCTTTTACTTTTTCCTCAGGCAAGTTCGCTCTTTGCAAGTTTCACAAAAAAAATGCACCATCTGTGGGCAACGCTGCACAAAATCGTAGCGCGATAGGTTAAGAAATCGAATTTTGCGGTCGCTTCAAAGAGCCCAAGCTATGTTGCAGCTTTTGGACTCCCAGGAGACCAGGAAGAGGGAAGTGACGTAGGTGTGAATGAACATATCTCGCATCGCGAAACTCACCGTCATCAGCGACTCCACCAATCAACATCCAAAGAGCGTTGTTGACGTCACTTCCCTCTTCCTAGTCTCCTGGGAGTCCAAAAGCGCAACATAGCCCCCTGGCCTCTCGAATCATCCTGTAAATAGGCGCCTCCTGTTGTTGAGAAGAGTCCTAGCAAGAGCATTTTATAGTTAAGAACACATAAAATTGTAGTTGCTGGGAAATGGAAGCCTGTTTCAGCTCCGTTTGTGTAAAAGTCATACCGATGTTGTTAGCATAGTGTCTTTTTAATGAACATTATGAACCGATTGTATATGCGCGTTAACTTGCCTGGATCTTCTTTTTTTCTTCGCGGTGTTTTGATTGAACAGGTGGGACTAACAGTAAAAACCGTGTAAGGTGCAGTAGTGCAAGTGGATGATTCGTAAAAAGGAACACCGTCAAAAAGTGAGACACGCACAAAATACAAAAAAAAAAAGAAGTTCCTAGCGCGATTTGAACCCGGTACTTTCACGCCGCGACGACAAGTCCCGGCGCTTCAACTACACTGTACTTCAACCTCGCGACCACAGCAGAAAGCGCGAGCCGCCGGTGCTGAGGGAGGTATATAAATATACTGCCCTTGCTTTTGTCTCTCGTGGTTTTTTCTCTATTTCGGCTCATATTTGCCCACCCTGGCCGCAACTTGACCTGCCGCTCCTACAGTATAAAGGGGTGGTCAATGGGACTCCGGCTGAAAGTCCCTGCAGTCTGTTTCTGCGAGTGAAATTAGGCTTTTGTGCTTGAAACGAGACGGATTTTTCCGCCATTAGGCAGGGACGCTAGGTACTTCCATGTCCCCATGGAGCTGGTCACGTGATATATAAATCCCTTCTTGGCCGCAGGCCGCGTCCGCGGCCGCAAGATGAGCAAACCGGCCCAGAGCTTCGCCCCAATCAACATCATTCACCACGTGGAGATGCGGTCAATTTTTTTTCTATTAGCCCCGAAAAGTTCGCGTGGCGCCCCCTTACGGCGAACCGGGGTGACGTCACGGCGAGGGAGATAATTTTTCCCCGACTCGCCCCGCTCGCCCTGTGGAGGCTCTGACGACTCTAGCTGTCGGCGCGCTCGTTTCTATTTAATTTTTTTGACGTGTTGTAGGAAGTGTAATTTTGTATATGTGGCTTTATTGAGGTATGGCCTGTAGTTGCAGGCGAAACGTCAACCAACATTTTAAGCATGGGTGACAGGGCAGGCAACGCATGAATCACAGCTGGTATACGAAAATAAAGAAATATGGCCACAATTGCAGGAGCATCACTATAGGTTTACATCTCACACAATAAATGCTGCTGATGGTCTTAATGAATTGGCAGGTTATGTATACTATTTTGTTTTGTATCTCTGTTTTTAAACAAGATCGCCGGAGCAGAAAAGCTGCATGCTGCTCGAGCAACATGCTAACTACAGTCTGGGCCATGGGGAGAGAATCATAAGTAAGACAGCCCAAGTGCAGGGGCAAAGTAAAAAAACAAGGAACATTTATTATATACATTGCTCGCACTTGACCTTTGCTGGATTCGGATAGTATATCAATGGACTACACGGGTGGTATCTGTGGACTTGTTTATATCAACCCTCAAGTAATGTACAACAAACGCACACTCTAAAAAAAGGTGTAGCTTTTCCACACCTTGTCACATATTTGACACTCCAAAACTCGGTCTGACGCACAGCGCAATAACGTCGAACGGACGGCACCAACTTTTGCGAGAGGCTTGATGACGGTATTATATAACATATTAGACAGCTAAAGTAGTTAACAAACACAACAAAAGAAAATCACTGAGGTTTTGCAGTAAAACCAAGAAAACCCCGATTACTTTTTTTTTTTTTGCAGTGAGTAATACGTACATTAATTATTTCATTAAGTTATACAACTCGGCTATCAACCGCTCGTGAAAGTTGGTACCTTCGGTTCAACCTCAGTGCGCTGTGCGTCAAATTGAAATTTTGGGGTGTCAAATCTGTGACAAGGAGTGTAAAAGCTACACCTTCCTTTTTTTAGTGTGTAAGCGAAGGTGTCTAGATCGTTATTAGTCCCTTAAGCCCTAAAATCGAGATTTTACTTAAATTGAATCGTCCTGAAGCTAAAATACCAGAGGTGTTTCGTACGCAGACTGTCACCCTTCACAGGTTCCACATTTTCTGCTACTAGTGCTGCATCTACCACTGGACAGACGTTCGAATGCTTGCTTTTACTCCTGTATTCCTCTGTTGTCAGAGAGCCCAGCTGTAGGGAGTTTGGAGGCTGAGGAAGCTTTTGGGGACCTGCAGCAGTGTCTCTTTTAATTGGAAATAAACGACAATTCAAACTAAACGATGTATTTTCCGAATACCCAAGGCTGGAATAAAGAATGTCAGGAAAAAGTATAAAGATGACAAATTACGGTACTATTGCTGTACATATTTTGGACAGTTCAATACATATCATACAGGCAACTGGGGGCAATTCGGCCGTTTTTGCTGCTACCATACAAACTAATTTCCAGTAATTATGCATCTTCTAAGAAATATGCCTGCATAGGTGTATAAACTGTATAATTATTTCACGAAGAAGCTAGATTTATGTAAGACAACCCTGTTCCACGAGCACTTTAAAGATCACCAGACGCAGGGCCTTTAAAACATCTGCGAACCAGCGCATGCAGAGTGGCAGCGCAGAGTCGGGGTCGCGAGCTAATTTGCCGACCACCCAAAGGCCCATGATATAAATGCCACTTCAAATGCCTTGGAAACGGGATGTAATATCGTCCTAGATCATGAACATGCAAGGAACAGAATTCCAGCGTCTGAAACACTTCCGGCACCGCTTCACCGACCCCTCGCAAAATTGCCTTCTGTCGTGTGGGGACGGGAAGGTTCATCGGCGGAATCGCCTCCGCCGAAAGCTTTCGGGATTTGTAACCCAATTTTAAAGAAAAAAGGGACAAGCGGGCTCATAAAATGTACGGAATCACGTCTATATCGGCCTAACTCAACGTCTTGTACACCGGGTAAACGAGGCCCAGCTCCTCGAAGAGCTTGCGGCACAGAACGCCAAACCAGGAAACCGGTGCTGGGAAGCGAGCCGATGCGAGATCGCGGAGCGGAGTCCTCCTCCTCACGTCACGGAACACCTCACCCAATCAGGGCGCGGCGACCGCAGTGACGCTTGCGCTCGCTGTCGGGGCTAATAGTCGGTTACAAGTTAAGAAGGTAGGAGAAGCTTTTCCCACAAGCATGGAGCGCCGGTTTCAAATCCCTCCGCAATCGAACGAAGAGTTCACTGGAAACGCCCCTTGTTCCTCTTCAATGAATAAATAATGGCCACAGAGTGGTGACAACTTGTCTCCGACCCCCACTTTTTAAGAAAGCGACCTTTGTGTTCATCGGAGAAGGAACCGAGCCCCTGAAAGCAGCCTTTGTATCCATCGGAGCGGGAAGCTAATCCCCGAAAGTCGTATTTATTTCCATCGGAAGGGGGAAACTATAACTCCCTCTCAAGGCTTCCACAATGCTAAGTCAAAGTCGAAATATAAAGCAAATATGCACAGATAAGCAAGACCCTCCTCGGGCGTTGGCCGGGACGTCACGGAAACGATGGGACACTATTGGATGCGGAGGTGGCGGAGAGATATATGATTCCCTTTGAGGGGCATTTGCCGCTACCTTCTTGACTTGTAACCTACTATAGTGAGCAAGCTCGCGTGTC
>JAZHYW010062867.1:0-17500 GCA_037355805.1 Ixodes ricinus
TTCTCTTATCTTGGAATCATCGAAATGCCTCGAGCAGACGACGGAGGAATCGTAAGGGGCAAAAAGCTGCTCAATCTTGTGAACTCGGCAAATTTTAACAGGGCTACAAGAAATAAAAGACTCGCGGTCGCCGCTACAGCACGGCCGCCATTTCCGACGCCGATGTTTGTTTACCCCCAGCCTCCCTCCGACATGTGCGAGGGCGGAGCTTAGTCGGAATCGTCATCAACGTCCTCTCCCACCTTCGCGCCTTCTTTTCTATGCGCAGAACTCTAAAATTAGCCCACCTGCGAGGCGTATTGGCGTCGACGCGTCATGTGGCAGGTCATCAAGCACGAGCCTCAGAAATAAAACACAAAGAAAATCACAGCAGCGCAATGCTTCGTCACGGAAGCCGTCGTGGAGCCATGTGGGGTTCGCCGCGCCTGCGCAGTGGGGGAGCGTCATGTCACCGCCGGAGTGCCGTGTGCGAAAGGAAGACGTGGAGCGCTCCTTGTAGGAATGCGCTTCGTGTAGGAATGCCTTCGCACTCCTACACGTAAGCAGTCCTATTGTTTTCTCGGCCAGAGATATTTCTCTTAAATGTTTACTTTCAAGTATTTACGCCTTAACTTAGGAGAGGAGGCCGTGCAACTAGCAAAACTGCAGGTGAATCCTGTCAACGAGCTCCGCCATAGGCTGAATGAAGGAGAGAGAAAATACTGTTCCTCAACGGCCATCGTCATAGTCACCCCTGAAGAAAAGCCGAGTATAGGCCTAAAAACGTAGGGTCCCTGTTTGTTTTTTATTGGTTTGTTGTCGTACATTATTTATTGTTTTCCCAACCAGAGTCCTTTCTCTTAAATGTTTTCTTTCAAGACATAAAACTCTCCGCGACTCTCTCAAGTTAACGACCAGTGATGAAGGAGGGACGTGCTGTCCACTTCCATCTTCATTCGTAAAGGGCACGAGGCGGACATTATTTCTATTTCTCTATACAAAGCCACGCCAAGTGCAGTGAAATTTTGCACCAACATTGCATCTAAAATAGTTTTGAAAATAAGTAAAATGCAGCAAAAACATTAAAATCAAAATACCTCCAAGCATCGTTAAATTATAGCTATTATCATAGAAGTCCGCAGTAATTTCAGCCACGTGTTATAGCTGAAAGCATTCAGTTACAGCATCATTAAAGTCGAGCATTTATACCGTTTTAATTTTGATCGTTTTATATATAATAATAATAATAATAATAATAATAAATCTTTATTTTGTTTCATCACTGAAACGGGGGACCAAGACAAAAAGCTGCTGCAGCAGCTTGACGTAGGTCCTGGCCCCCTTTACAGCCGGCGATTCCTAAGCAATTTCAAAAACAAACAAAATAGCTACATTGAGAGAAAGGCCACTATTTTAAATGTACAGACCACAGATCAAACAGAAAAAAAGAGAAAAAATGAAATTAATACATTCATTGTGGTATACAATGGTACAGTGATCCGTATGCCTTAGCGGTACCTAAAAAAACAACCCTAAAATAATGCTCGTACCTCTGCCAGCGTCATTGCATCAACATCAACACCTTTTAAAAATAATTCATTTAATAAAGTAGTTAGTTGGTAATTTAGCGTGTGGTTATAGTATAATGTATGTGATGGTGAAACAAACCATTTTTCTTTAGGGCGGAGTTGATATGAGGAAGTGAAAAGGACTAGGTTACATATATCCTCAAAAACTTTATTTTTAAACTGCGTAGACTTCTTGTACGCCACAAGAAGTCGGGAGCTGTAAATATTTGAAATTGGTTTTATATTAAACAATGAGAAGAAGTGTTCAGTGTGATCATAGTATGAAACATTGGCAATAGCACGCACAGCTTTCTTTTGTAAAATATGTAGTTTATTTATATTTGTTTTTGTTGTATTTCCCCAAACTAGATGACAATAATTAAGTTGGGAATATACCAAAGCATTGTAAAGTTGGAGTTTAACACAACGAGGTAACAATGATTTAAACTTGGTTAGCAACCCCACTGTTTTCAACAGTTTAGACGAAAGATGATCAACATGTTTATTCCAAGACATACTATTTGTAAACCAAACGCCCAAAGTCTTAATAGTGTCGACAAATTCAATTTCTTCGTTGTTCAAAATCAGTGGGTTTGGGATCATAACTGTAGCATGTTGACTTTTAAATAAAATGGCTTTGGTTTTTTGCGAATTTAACTTCAGGTGATTATCTTTTGTCCATTTTTCTACACGATCAAGAACGCTATTACATTTAGTTACTAGAGCACGGATATCTTTATCGGAAAAGAAGATGCTAGTGTCATCAGCATATATAATAAACTCAACTTTAAGATCACGATTTACATTCACAATATCGTTAATATAAAGAATAAAAAGTAGGGGGCCTAAAATGCCCCTACTTTTTAGTCGTAAATATGGTCGTAAATAAGCATCTTCAAAACCGCGCCATTGTCCGTAGATAACGAGAGTTCTTTTGTCCCAAGACATTGTTCACGGCAAGAAAAACGATACATTTATTTCTTGAATGCAGGTGGTTGTTTTTTTGTGTTTTTTTAAGTAAATTTTGAGGATGGTCTTATAATTTCATCCTAAAGAGTAATTTAAATTCTGTCTACACTCTGGGACAACTTTCCTTGAAAATGCAGTCAAAGGCACGAGCACACGTGTCCTCTCCCATTGTGTGCACTAATTAAAGGTGCACGTGCAATCTCCTCTCCTAGAAATGTCAAGAAAGGTCTTTTTAATTGGGGGTTGTGTGGATATTTATACAGCGAGTCGTTGGTCAGCCATTTTAAAGTTGCGACGAGTCACTCGCTGTAGATGAGCAATTTAGCCAGTGCAGTACAACCGCTAGCCTGGGGCCTTTAACGTGTACCACGCAGTAGTGATACACGACCGCACGCCGGTACGATGCTCATCCAGATCGAAACGGGCAGGGGTGGGGATTGAACCCAGGATCCCTGGGTTCTGCAACGCGAGCTTTCGCTCCACGTGCTCCGAGCTGGTGTGCGATAGCCCACTCGGCCACCGATCCCTCTGGGCATCGGCCACCGATGCCCAGAGGGCGCTCTGGCGCCAAACCGCCCTCCATATTGTAAGGGTGCGGCAACGGCGACGGACAACTTAAGATTCTACCGCGGCCGCGTTGCAACATTATTGTGGCTTTCTGTCCGTTCAAAAACGGTGATAATTTTTAGGAGGCGAACCTCCGAAAAGAAAGGTGTCCTGTGTGCCAAGTTTCCGGGTGGAGGAGATAATCCTGGCATAAGAACATTTGTCGACAGCGAAGTGCGTCTCGCAAATTCAGGAGAGCGTCGCCTATGATATCCGCCTCAAATAAATGATGTTTGTTTTCATGGTTTCGCTCGCTCTTCAAAGTCAGAGCGGTTTGCACAAAGATGAGAATGCTATATTATTCAAATTGTCTTTTCGCGCCCAGCTGCGCTGTCGCACACACTGCTTGGACTCGGGCAACTGCCTTTAGAAAATCAGAGTTACCGACTGCTGGAGGCATGCCACGGCTGTTTTAATTCATGCGAATAGAGTCTATGACGAGGCATGCACTGCCACATTGCAACACTAGGTCAAGCTGCATTGAAAACCCAAAACGGGACTGCAAATAAGGCCCCAGCTCATCTGTTCTGTCTGTTACCAGGCATTTTGAGCGGGTCGAACAAATTTGAAAACGTTTACTGCACGCAGCGACACCTAGTTGTGTTTAAGCATATGTACGCTCTAATCAAAGCGGTAAAACTTAAATTCACGCACGTGCGTCAGTAACCCACTCATATTTTATGAGTACAAAGGGTAATCGCCAATCGACTCACATTTGCGCCACTACTGTTGTCTTCTTTTTTTACCTTTCTTATGAGACGCCAGAGCGATAATTTTGAAAGCATTGGCGGGTGACTACAGATAAGTATTTTGCGTGATATTTTTGTTTTGTTTGCTGTTTAGTCGCAGTTGTACTTAATATATCTAGAACACCCTGCACCAGGAAAGGATCGTCAACATAACTTTCTTACCCCTGCGAAAACTGTAATTTATTTTGAGTTTCAGTCATAAATTTTCAGATATCTACCTTTGTGATGTGTTCTGTCCTCGTCCCCTTTATGTTGCTTTCAGGTTGCACATCTGACATGGCCAACACGCTCTAATCCTTACACCGAAGAATGTTCTAGTGTCTAATTTTCAGAGTTGCTTAGAAAGTATTTATACCTGTTGTGGGCTAACTACATCGTTTTAATAATATGTAAAAAACACTAAAGTACAGCCGGAATTTCTTTTCTCAATTATGCGTTTAAGTTAATACGCAATAGTTGCTACGATTATCTGCCTCATTTTACCTCGTCTTTTGCCGCTTACTCGCTCTCTCTTGTAAGCATTGGGGAACAAAATTGGCAAGAAAGCAAAGTGAGCTCGGTCCTAAAATTTAAAGTTGTTTAAAAGATGGTAACTGAAAACGCGGTTTTCTTTAGTCGACAGCCACGGGGAACCGTCGCAGCTGCCACGATTAGGGACTTATCGATAGAACGTCAACTTCAAACTCCAGGCCCAGCTGGCTCGAGCTCAGTCCGCCCTCAAAGTGACGGCTCCCCCAGCAGCGCAAAACTCTAGCATGCGCTTGCTTCTGATATACGGAAAGTCCCTATTAACGTGACAAGTAAGCGTAGCTGCACTACTGAATTATGCGACAATGTAGAGAAACAATAATTAACCCTGTCCTCCGCACAGCTGGCGATTCATGTTTCTGGCGATCTTTCTTGAATCACCTCCCAGGAACCGAATGAAACTTTTCGATAGACACATATTTAGCTTTCTGATCAACACGACGCTGTGGCAGTCGAGTAAACAACAATACCTGGCGCCCTGCCCTTTTCGATTCGGTACATTGTTTTACGAAACGCGAAGCCAGCACGACAGGTGCACCAGCCTCCCGCGTCGTCTGCTCCTGGTACTGCTAACAAGCAAGAGCGCGCCTTGCCAGGGGGAGGTGTAGCGCTGCGCATGCGCGGCGAAACTTCAGCCGCACAGCCCTATTGGCCCCCGACCACGTCGGTCCCTGAGCACACTCGGAAGTGACGTAGGTTTTGTCGACAGTCGGTAAGACGACGTGGCGAAACCTCATTCCGGCATGCATCTTTAAAGAAGCTCCCATCACATTCTTTGGCGCAGTCGGCGTCCTTCCTTCAGCGGACTTCTAACCTTATAAGTTTAGAAAGGTGAGAACTTGGATGAATAGTCAGTGTTTTACTATATACGTTTTATTTCTATTCCTGCCGTTGATTACGAACAATTAGTTTGGGCAAATTGCCTCATTTTGCACATTCGGTGTTTGATATTGAACGACGTGTTCAATCGAGGTGCCACTTAGTGAATTGTACTTTTTTAGTCGCTCCGAGTTAGGGGAAATGCACGAAATGTTGCTTCTGCGGTCATGTCATCACCATCTGAATGTGTGCTCCGGAGTCATGAACAGAGGCCCTTGTGCTCACGGGGTTGACAGAACGCTAAAAGTCGTACTGCCCCAAACACACAAGTCGTAAGTTTTTTTGTCGTATGACCGAAGTTATGCCCCCGGCCGTTAGTGACAAGTATTTCTATGCAAGTTGCGTACATAAACACGAGGCTAGAGCTGCCTGCTCTGAAGGTGAACGTTGGCAAGTTCGGAGCTTCCAGGAAGAGTTGATCACCTCCATTTCCGGAGTAAAACAATGGATCCAGTTTAAGCTGTTGGTATACAAAGAGCTTAAACGGGAACTTTCTGGCAGCCTCAGAGTGGCAATAAATATTTCGCTGTAGTATATTTGGGCTTAAATATTAGCTCCGGAGAGGCTTAGCTTAGTCTCAGAGCAAAATCTGACACTCTGAAACCTCCGGGCTATTTACTTTCAACTCTCTCCCTGAAAACCATCAGTTCGTGAAACAACGAAGGTCGACCGTTTCTGCTTTCTTTAACGCCATCATCATCGTCAAGTCTGGTTCACATATTTGGTCCACAGCAATCACTTGCGACTTTTTACGACGAGATTAACGCCCCTGAATAAGAAAGGTAGCGCCATCTTCTACCTCCTCCTCTGACGCGCCCACCTTTTATCTTTATGTTTTGCTTTTTTACACCCGCGCATCGACTGTAGTGCCGCCTGGATCGGACCAAGATAGCAGACGGCCTTCCTATACTTGAGTCAGAGCGCAGTCAAAGGCTTCGCGCAGATACATACACACAGGCTAAAAGCGCACTGTCACGGTCTACCAGCCTCGAAGGATGGGCTCAAACAAAGACAATGAAAGCCGTGACGTTGCATAGTCGGCGTTATTTGATTGGCGGCATGAGCTCATAGCATGCACTGCACTCCGACAGCATAGGCATTCCTTCTCCCTCCTTCTCTGACGCGAACACCTTTTATCTTCATGTTTTGCTTTCTTACACTCGCGCATCGACTGTAGTGCCGCCTGGATCGGGCCAAGATAGCAGGCGGTATTCTTCAAAGGATGGCGCTACTTTTCCGTATAAAGGGGCTTTAGACAAGATAACGCACTGGCGCCATCTATCGGATAGCACCTGAAATAATTTTGACCATCCTTCATTTTTCATAGATAGTGGGCCACGGCTATCCAGTAGATGGCGCCAGTAGGGTCTTCGGAAAAATGTCGCTTTGATAAATGTAGTTATGAGTATATAGTATAAATCGCATAAACTTATGGCACATAGAGGGTACCTCGTGCCTGTTACATTTTGCGACATGTCGAGTTAAAATCGATGTAATTTTCGAAGAAATATAATATAAGAACGAACCAAAATGCCGGTCGTCGAGGTACGTCGCAACAATATAATGACTCCCGCTTAAGAGGTTTACTTCTTGAGTTCTAAGGACCACGCTTGCGGATACTGCTTTTTTTATTCCAATAAATCTCAGAATTGTGAACGCAACAGCCGTGTCAATTAAAATCTCAGGCAGAAACAACCTTGGCTAACAACAGATGTTCTCTTTGAGATAAAGAGGTTGTTTTATGAGCAAGACATCGCTTTTTTCATACAAAACCAAGGAGTATAAAAGGCGTCATAAAACGATATCGGGCTGGAATGTTTATGACTTTGCAGAGGCGTACTAGTCCTAGTCTGACACAAGTCGACTCGCACAGACCGCCACTGATTCAGAGATTTCCTCGTCGGGGTAAAATTGTGGTGATAAAAGGGGTCCAGTTTTTTCAGTCTTGCCTTCACAGAGCTTGATGGCGTAATTGTGGGATCGAAACCACCCACCTGACGACAGTCGAGCGCGGCTCATAAATTGGACAGGAAAACTGCGTGTGCACTCGACTTCCGCTCGTAACAATAAATGCCTCGGCGGACACTCGGGTGGTTGCACTGTGGTGATGAGAATAGCCGAACTCTAACAATGCCTGTAGCTCAGCACGCGCTTCCTACATTCCCAACCCCAGCGCGTGGCCATGATTAACGTTGGCGGCGTAGGATAAGCACCAGGCCACGTGGCCGCTTGTTCGGGCTCCGAGTTGAGGGGATGAACGATGCTCATATTTGTCGAATTGTTTTGGCGACTTCCTTTGCCTAGAAAGAAAAACTAAGTCAAGTTTATTCAGTTATTAACGTTTGGGAGTGATTCTAAGCAATATTCAGCGAAAGTAAAAGGTGGTTTTATCGCGATAAAAAAATACCTTTTATTCTATTTTTTTTTGTGTGTTGGTTTTGAGCGTATTTTAAGAACCAATATAATTGACACTACATCAGAATGGTTTATCCCAACCTCCTCATTTTTTCAGCACATATAAATTAACTATACTTTATTCATTTTATTTAGCTTTATGCCAACTAAGGCACCCCGATAAAAAAAATCGTTCCAGCTATCAGGGGTGTAACTTCGGACATTCTTAGGAATATGTTGCTATAAACATTAAACGAAATTATCAATCAGGAAGATAATTCTAGTGATTAAAAAGCGCCATTAGAAGCCCACTTCATAATGGTGGCGCGATTTCGTAGAAAGATGCATGCCTATTTTCATTTCCCGCGTGTCCTTGTACTTGACAGACACAATTTTAAAATAAAAACAAAAAAAGCTCTGCCCGCGTGTACCTTTTCAATAAGGTTCTAAAGCTTGGCATGACACAGAATCAGTTCATTTCGTCTATATGTACAGATTCGCTACTTCAAAGATCTCGCCGATATATTACGTACTACCGTACTGCCTTTTAGAATACACCAAACAAAAGACAGTCTGCAGACGTCAGTCACCGTGGTTCGAATGCCGCGTGCAAAGTCTTCCCCTTGAACTCTTGGCCCTGCGGCCTTCGAAGCACGGATCTCCCGGCGACTCGCGTCCGAATCAGCACACTGTCTTTTGTATGATGTATAAGCGAAACTTTCAAGAATATATGACTCAACCATTTTTCTGCATTTCAACACTGCGCACCGAACCGTAGAAAACCAATTTCATTTCGTAACACGTGGAGAACCAAAGTATTTGCTAAAGCGGGGTCAGCTAAGGTAAGATCTTGGTTTGTCGCCACCTTAGTTTAGCCTGCGCGTGAACGACCACGCAAAAACTACCTCGAGATGTAAAGTGTACCATTTCGCCGGCTATACGTCGTTAGTCTCAGATACGGCATCCAAACTTACGCTGCGGGATTCAGTTATAACAAATTAATGTGTCATCACACCTCATTCCAAGTTAATACAATTAACCCAGCTGCAAAAGGTTGACCGCATCGCGTCTGCCTTTGCACGGAACTGTGTTGTATTTGTGCAGTGTGGCGCTTTTGCAGAACCTTTTTTCGAATGGTTCAAGGCACAAACAAGCGTTCATGCGCATGAACCCATTTCGGGAACAGCGAAACATCTGCGCATGCATCTCCGTTCCTCGTTCAGCGCCACCGTCCGGACGACATGCCAGACACCCGAATAGTTGCAAAATGTGCAGCGCCGCCCTGCGCGGGAACATCCTGTATAGAACCTGTTGTAGCCAGGAACCCAAACCGTAACCGTAACCGAAAACGAAAGCCATTTAGGAACGAAATGTTTTTCAGTAACCGGAACCAGAACGAAACCGCTATTTGAAATTTATGAAAACCGTAACCGTAACCGTAAATTCTTTACCGGTAACCGATATTAACAGATATTAACCGAAAAATAAAAAAAATATTAGTTTTTCTCAAGAATGACTTTGAGGAGGGATCTTGAAATGTCGTGGCCATTTGACAGTTACAATCAGCGAGTGGTACACCTGCTAATACATTTCCGTTCAGTCTAAATTTAGAATAAGGAATACTTAGATGGAATCAGTAGTCGAGTTTAAAATGAAAAGTATAAATTTCTAAATCTGCCACACTCCTTCAATCGCTATATGTATTCAGTACCTGTCGCCTTCGGGTTGTTAATTAATAAATAAGAATTTTGAGAAGTCCATCCAGCTCGGTTCCTTCAAAACCACATATATATATATATATATATATATATATATATATATATATATATATATATATATATATATATATATATATAATTTGATGTAATAACTTTAATAAACACTTCCTTTCCTTTACTATATATTTATATATAGTAAAGGAAAAGGAGTGTTTATTAAATTTATTACATCAAAGTTAGGGGAACAGAAAGGGAAACAGAGCAGGCGAAAAATTGGGCCAGGAGCTCAAAAATTGGGCTCCTGGACCAATATTTCGCCAGCTCTCTTTCCCTTCCCCTTCCCCTAACTTTGATGTAATAAATTTAATATTCACACTCTCCCCTTTTCCTTTACAATATTGCTACGGCTGCACTTGGTAATCTTATCTCACTCACTAAGTCAAACCCGTTTATAGCGAACAGCGGGAAACGGCGTGATCAGTTGGATAAGGCAAGTAGTTCGATATAGCAAAAACCATTTACAACGAACTTCCACGACGCGTTCGTTGTAAGCTCTTGCTTTCTCATCTTTTCACTGCCGCCTTGTAACAACGTGCTAAAAAGTTCTTTTTTTCTCATGCGTGCAAAGTTTTTTTTTTTTTGGCTTATCATTTTTTTTTATTCCTTTTCTTCGTGGGCAAACGCTTTGGGATAAAAAGTTCTTTACTTCTGTGCGTGCGCGCAGTGTGTATTATTTAGCTTTCTTCCCTTCTGAATCGTTCTCTTCGCTCAATATTGTTCGCTACTTGAGCTTTTGGAATTTTTTCTTCCCTACTTCTTTTTGGGGGAAGGGACAGGCTAGAAGACGTATGCGTCCGCGTTCTTGGAAGCCTTCGCGGGGAGGGAAAGTTCGATATAACCAATATGTTGTTCGTTATAAAAAGTATGCTTTACATGCATTTTTATTTTAAACTTTTCGTGAGTTCGATATTGACCATAATTCGCTGTACGTAGGTAGGTCCGTTCTAAACAGGTTTCACTATATACAGGGTGTTTCACGAAGATGGGAGATTACGCGTCGCACCAAAAAAGGCTTGTGTCGTTTTGGTCCTGGGCCAGGGGCCTATTTAGAAAAATTATTAAAGTCCGAGATAATTATATTGTTAATTATTTTGCGTAATTAACTTTTTAATATTGGTTTAAGGGCATGGTTTCAATTAGAAAATTGCTGAGCATCATAAATAAACACTAAATCAACAAATTGCAGAACGATAGAAGGCACGCGAAGCATTTTACGGCTTTCTGAAAAACCGTGCAAATTCGACGAGTTTTTTAGTTTCGGTTTGTTATCGGAGCGCATCTCAGCCCCGGCAGCACCGCGTCCCGTGGAGAGATAGTGCATCCAACCCCTGCTGCGCTGTCATCGCGCGACACAGCAGAGGCTGGTTGCACTATCTCTCCACGGGGCGCGGTGCTGCCGGGGCTGAGATGCGCTCCGATAACAAACCGAAACTAAAAACTCGTCGAGTTTGTACGGTTCTAAAGAAAGCCGTAAAATGCTTCGCGTGCCTTCTATCGTTCTGCAATTTGTTGATTTAGTGTTTATTTATGATGCTGAGCAATTTTCTAATTGAAACCATGCCCTTTAACCCAATATTAAAAAGTTAATTACGCAAAAATAATTAACAATATAATTATCTCGGACTTTAATAATTTTCCTAAATAGCCCCTGGCCCAGGACCAAAACGACACAATTCTTTTTTTGGTGCGACGCGTAGTTTTCGCAATATCGAATTTGTCCACCTTTTCGTGAAACGCCCTATATATATATATATATATATATATATATATATATATATATATATATATATATATATATATATATATATATATATATATATATATATATGATGACGAGAGAGCATGCTTCAAAATAATAGTGCAAGCTCCCGGTTGTACTGCCGCTCTGGGCAGTTGCGGGATCGCTATGCTCATGCCCAAGTCCAACGAGAGTGACTAATAGAAACAACGAAAACCGACACGCGTCAAGCAAATGAATCACGCAAGCGAATATATCTTTGGCAGGCTTACAATCGCTCGTGATTACTTCAAAAGCACCAAGAGACAGCAAGAATATCAAAGATACCTTAGTGTGCGTGCTTCATTTGTGTTCGTGTGTATGTTTATACAGCCTGAAGTTAGTCTGCCTCAACTGGCGACTTGTCTCTGAGCTGTAGACGAGCAATATAGCCAGTGCAGTGCAACCGCTAGCCTGGGGTCTTTAACGTGCTCCACGGAGTAGTATTACACGACCGGACGCCGGCACAATGCTCATCCAGATCGAAACGGGCAGGGCTGGAGATTGACTGTGTCCTTTGCTTGAGGCTTATTGGTGTTGGTTAATTCTAATTGTCGCTCTATGAAACTAGGGCATACCAAACAACAACCATATGTGTCTTTTTTCCTTTTGTCAACTGGGAGTAATCTTCGGACTTCTCCTTACCTAAACATGTCATTTTATTTGGTAGCGAAAGTGCACGTCCGGAGGAAATATTACTTCAGTGTACGGGAGTGCAAAACATCAATCAGGAGTCAGATCAAACGCTCAAGCTACGAACAGTGCTTCTGGTAAACTCAATGAACATTGTCGAAAGTTTGACCTCTGTTGCAAACTATAGAATTCCTGCACAATTAGGAATACAAGCGTCAGCTCTTTGTGTTCGATTGCACGTCAGCCACAACAGTACTCGTGCAGCGGGAGCTCAAGCCAAAGGTACAAATAAGCTTGCTCTGGCAGCATTTCTAATTATCACCAAAATTTTCACATATTCACCTTCCGCAATGTCCGCCGTTCCGCCATTGTGCAGTGGATCAGCCGACGTCCACCTAAGTCTAATATCGTCAAAACAAATAGATCTAACGTTGTGGACGCATGTGACATCTGTACAAGTGAAATACACTTGGCAGCAAAAAGAAAAAGACTACTTGTTTATTTTTGCTGACAGCTTCTTTTTCAATTAAATAAAAATCCTAAATGTGCCCACAACGTAAGTTCTTGTTTTTTTTTAAATATTAAACTCAGGTGGGCGTCGTTCATAGAGAAATTTCTTCTCTCGTTTTTATCTTTTGATTCAGTTGACATTCCCCTCGCTAATTTCCGCACTCTATACCAACCGCTGGCGTCCCATTTTCAGACTTTAATCTTCCCGCGATGCGTAATTATCTACACGGGCCACAAAACAAGATTTTTTCAGAAACATTACTAAGTGCATGCACTGCACGCGCTCATCTCTTCTATAGGGGATATTCACTGGCCGCCATATTTGAGGTCACTGTTTAGAGCGCATGCTCAGAACGAGCACGCATTAATAGACTGCCAAGACCGGCAATCTTGATGGTGCGGGGTGCACGTTGCAAAATAACTGTGGAAGCTCGCCATCAGCAAGTGCTCAGCATTAGCGCACACAGATATAGCCGCCGGTGAATACACCCTATATAAGTAATTAGAAGTAAATAATCAACATAAGATAGAAAAAAATAGACTTTTCCTTTCAAGCACCTTTATGACTGCAGACACCAGCACGTGTTACACGTGTAACTAGACGTCAGCAGACCCTAGCGAAAGGCCTGATAAGGCTCTGAAGACGAGACTTTATTGATTCTATTTTTTTCTTTGTCTCTGCTATGTTGGCGCGCGTGGTCAAACGCTTGCATACGCTACAAGCGTGTCTCGTAAGCACCCTAAAATCGTGCAGGGTTGAACAGAGATACCCTGATATGTATTTGGAAATAAAAAATATAGTTGAATGAATTGCAAAGAACGTTACTATATTTATTCCGAACAACATTTATTTTCTGGAACATTATTTCAGATATTTTCATTCCCTGTAGACCTTGATTGGTGGCTAGTGGATATGAAAAACAAGAAAGGAAGCATGGTTTCTAATATTTTGAGCAATTGCAATGTATTTTCTTAGCCAACTAACAGGTGCTTACTCTGAGATGCAAATTGACTTTTGGACGTTAGCGTTTAGGCGGCCGAAACAATATTTTTGTAAATTTACACTTCCCGTTTTGCGGATTAGTAAGAAAACCAAACAGGCCATGACTAGGTAGAAAATACGTTTCTACAGAAGGTGAGGCGTAGCTTTTTATTTTTTTTCATTCACCTTTCTAATTTTTAGGCAAAATAAAATGAACCTCTAAATAACTTTAGTGTCTTCATAAATAACCTCGGGAGTTCACTATGCTATTGCTCGTTATGGACACCTCTTTCAACGGTGATCTTACTATGTCACGGTGGAATAACCGGTGCTACCTTATCTGTCTGGAAACAAATTGGGGTGTGTATATGTTTGTACAGCCTAAAACATAGTCTGCCTCAACGGGCGACTTGTCTCCCATCTGTAGATGAGGAATTTAGCCTAGTGCAGTACATCCGGTAGCCTGGGGTCTTTAACGTGCACCACGCAGTAGTGATGTACGACCGCACGCCGGTACGATGCGCATCCAGATCGAAACGGGCAGGGGTGGGGATTGAACACAGGATCCCTGGGTTATACAGCGCGAGCTTTCGTTCCACGTGCTCCGAGCTTTTGTGCTCTAGCCCGATCGGCCACCGATCCTCCTTCTTCTCTTCTTTTATCGCACTCTGCCACCGATCCCTATTTATCGGCCCTAGGAAGCCCTTCGATGTGTTTGCGTTTGTCTATACTTCGTTTCAGCTTGGGTCCAGACGCAGCCGATGCTACAAGCGCGAGCTCCGGGCTTTCAGCGTCCCTGTCAAGCACGCGCGCTCGTGCAATGCAAGCACTATTCAGGGCCACACGCTCGTGCTTGTAGCATCGGCTGCGTCTGGACCCAAGCTGAAACGAAGTATAGAAAGTGGCGTAAAATGCTTCAGCGCCTGGGCCCGTGTCTCGAGGCGGCCCTTGGAAGCAGTTCTCGGCGCAATGGTACTAAAATGAGCGGCCCTTGAAAGCGAATGGCGGTGGAGCACCCGCTCCTCGCACGTGTCTTGGCGCGTTTCCACAACAATGGTTGGCGGCACTTGTAAGCGTGAATTTTATCAAAGGAATTTAGTCTGCACTTGCGGGCAGCGCCTTCAACTTTCGAAAGTTACGAAGATAAGCTCGAGTCTGGCAACATGGCTTTGTGTATTTGAGAGTGGTTATTTTTCGCTGACAGGCAGACTGGCGATAAAGCGTCCTTTCTTGCCATACCCGTTGCCAATGTTGTCAGCAGCTGCTGTGCACTTGGCGCGCGACTGTGGATGAGTAGTAGAGGCCGCGCCACTTGCTTCGACAGAGAACTTTCTGGTACAGTTCACGGGTGGGAAACGGTCCCTTCTTGTTGCCTGGCGAGCTCGACACGCGCAGGAGTGTGGACCTCGTCGGCAGAGGGTCCACGCACCTCTGGACGCGCAGAAGTGTGGACCTCGTCGCGCAGAAAGCGTGGACCTCGCCAGTAAATGAGCCGTATGCTTAGGGTCGGCACTCCTCTTGTTCCCCAATACTGCTGTGGGCTACCGCCATCTTGAGTGCTTGTGCAGAGCAGGCGCAGCTGCCGATCGTCATGATTCAAAAGTGCGACTTCCTCAGCTTTTCATTTGGTGTTAGGACGCTCATGTAATATTGCTGTGCCCTGTCGCGAAACGTTTAAACAGTTGGGGAGGTCGTATAAGCGTTTCCTGTGATTTCATGAAATTTTTCAGATAGCTTGGCATGCCATGATTTTAAGTCACAATATGAAAAGAAGTGTCCTTACTCTCAAGCGTAGCTTGTTTAGCGGCACTAGGGAAGATCATTGCGGAAAAGCGCAGCACTGAACAAGTTCAGACTAACACATGTTCTTCTATAGTGCCACTAAATAAGCTACGCCCCTAGATCATCGCGGAGCAGCGCAGCACTGAGCTAGAGTTCAGACTAACACATGTTCTTCTATAGTGCCACTAAATAAGCTACGCTTCTGAAGTAACGAAACTTGGCCACATTGTGACTTAAAATCATGGTTGCCAGTTATCCTGAAGACTTATCTGAAATCCCACAAAAACGATTTTCCGCCCTCCACAAATTTCTATACAGTTCGCGACAGAGCAAAGCAATGGTATATCCGCTACCTAACACCGAATCGAATGCTGAGGAAGTCGCACTTTTGAATCATGACGATCGGCAGTCAAAATGACGGCGCCCACAACAATGTTGGGGAACAGAGTGTCGATGCTCTAAGCGCAGCTCATTTTGTGGCTCTAGTTCTTCGCAGAAGTGGCGCGCGGCACGTGTCTCGAGCATTTCCCGCAAAAATGAATGGCGCCACTTTTCCCAGGATAGGTGGGCTTTACTCCACACATTCTGGGAACGGGTTTGGGTTGTGGGGATATTAATGCGAATATTAATGCGAATATTAATGCGAATAGCATTCTTTGGATACTTCACGCACTTTTTCGTCTATGTATCTATCTATCTATCTATCTATATCTATCTGGCTATCTAACCTCTTACGCCGCGGGTCGATAAATAAATAAAAAAGACCGGCGCCGGCGGGATTCGAACCGTTGACCCTTTGATCAGCAGGCAGACGCGCTAACCACAGAGCTATGAAGGCAGTCATTCAAGGCACTCTAAACACCTGTTTATATCTTTACCATCGCGCGCGTTCCATGCACGAGGGCTCATTCCGCTCTCGTGAGGCTTAGCACTGCCCCTAGCTCACCCTCTCCCGCGCTCGGGAGAGGGTGATGTAGCAGCCGTGCTCACCCTCACGAGGCGGAATGAGCCCTCGTGCATGGAACGCCGCGCACCGGCAGCTGTGACAGCGCTGTAAGGCGCGTCCTATAGTAAAGATATAAACAACCGTTTAGAGTACCGTTGGTTGAGACTAGCTGAGACGCCAGAAAGTCTGGTCGGTACCATTTTGAGTGTTTGTGCGTATGGCGCGTGCTTTGCTCGCCTTCTAAGTGACACAAACGCACGTGCTGGGCTGCGGAGATCGTGCGCAGGGCTGTGAAAGTGTCAACAAATTTAGAATCGCCTCAAGAGTGGGCTGGCGTATCTAGAGTGTGCCGGCCACCTGACGAACGCGCATAACTCCGCACCGTTTGATGCTATTCGCATTAACGTAGATAATCATTCCCAAAGGATGGGTTCTGCTGATTTTGTACAGCGTGTAGTTGGTCAGCCATTTAAAGTTGCGACGAGTCACTCGCTGTAGATGAGCAATTTAGCCAGTGCAGTACAACCGCTAGCCTGGGTCTTTAACGTGCACCACGCAGTAGTGATACACGGACCGCACGCCGGTACGATGCTCATCCAGATCGAAACGGGCAGGGGCGGGGATCGAACCCAGGATCCCTGGGTTCTGCAGCGAGCTTTCGCTCCACGTGTGGGAACGGGTTTGCAAACCAGTATTCAGACGAAGAGCAGTCCGATATAGGACATAGGAAGTGCAAAACTGCCACCTTATTTCTTTTTTGTTTTCTCGTTTTAAACTGAGCTCTATAAATAAACATTTGCTTTTTCTTTTCTTTTTTTTTTGCAAAACAACGTTTGCGTGCCAAATATAGTGGTCCAAACGCCGCAACGCCGCACCTTGTGCTTTCGATAATTTCGAACGTGGATGGAACTTCGAATCCATTCGGAAATCAGAGCTTATTCTACGCTTTGTAAGCCACCGTAATCTACGTATGTACTGGCTCGTATGCTCGACGCCGCCTGTTGGCCGCTTCCGGCAGCGGCGGACGCAGAGCGAAGAAGATTTAGCTCGAGATCGGCGGCGAACAGCCCGTGGCCCGAGCCCACCTCGAGCGCCCGACCTGCACGCGCAGCTGCGAACATGCAACTCGTTTGTTCCGGAAAAATTCTGCGCCATCTATGAGGAAAAGGGTAGAAATAAATAGCGGTTGAATCCCCTTAAAAAAAGCTGACATCTAAAGAAAAACGGCATTTGCACGCGCAAGCAAAAAAACGCTAAGAAAACAAAGCGGAAAACGAAAGTAGCAAACCGCGCTATGAAAGCCAAAACCCCACGTCGCTTTCTATCGCTGACAGCTGCTAAACACACGGTACTTCACTTCAGGAAGTCTCACCCAAGCACCTGGGTCAACGCGAAACACTGATCACTAGAGGCCGGATCT